>BQNB010100637.1:0-24657 GCA_026074375.1 Tanacetum coccineum
GTGTGTTCTTGGTCATGTAAACCCTAATCTATTTTGTTTATCTTGTAACAACTATTTAGATAATAGATCCACACCTGCGTAGCAGTGGTGGATTGTTTTTGTTCTTTCTTATGTTCATCTGATTTAAGATCTAAATTAATATAAGTGTTTTTAGAAGCTTTATATCATGTTTTTCTTTAGATAACAAGAACTGGTCAAGTGACTAAGTATAGTACTAAAGCAGTATGGAAAGATATGTGCAGTGAAGGGCCTAAAGTGGTTTGGAGATCTTTGATATGGTTCTCACAGTGTGTGCCAAGGCATTCCTTTGTGCTCTGGATGGCTGTGCAGAACATGTTGATGACCCAAGACAAGATAGTAATTTGGAAGCCTAATGAAATTATGAAGTGCACTTTGTGCAATCAATGTCCTGACTCACACAGTCACCTTTTCTTTGCATGTCCATACTCAAATATTGTCTGGAGTGAAATGCTGAAAGTTGTGAATAAAAAGATAACAGCAAGCAGGAATGACATTGTTGAGGAGATGGCTAAGATGATTACTAAATAATATCTGGAGTATAATTAGAAGGTTGGTATTTGGAGCTGTGATTTACTTCATTTGACTTGAAAGAAATACAAGACTGTTTAAGCAGTGTAAAAGAGATGACGTTACTCTTGTGCAGCTAATCAAAGATACAATAAAACTGAGAATGATGAGTTTTATTGTCAAAGAATCCAAGAATGTTAAAGAAGTTGAAAGAATATGGAATGTGCAGTTAAGAAGAGTTAGCCACAAGTAGTATAAGGATTTGTTACTGTTATAGTGTACTCTGTTTGAATGATCTGAGTTTGTATGAGTATAACATAGTATAGATATGTTGAATGCTCTGATATGTAGGCAATTTTTATTTCTGTTGGCTTCTAAAGGTAATGCATGGGTATGTCCATGGGTACATAGTGAGCTATGTATGTGTTTATATATAAAATCTTCACCTTTCACACACAAAAAAAATACTACGTATTCGTTTGTTGGTTTAATTTCACAGCAATGCGCCAATGCAAAAACTTTGGAGTGAACAGTTTCAATAACACAATTGTTCTATGTTTGGTTACTTCTAGCAAGTCAGTCAGATTAAGTTGTTCTTAAATAGGTTGTGATTTGTGGCTGCAGCAAGTTCACGCATCACTTATTCATGTGACTTTGACCATGTGCATTCGGTCATAGTAAACGCAGATCACTCTTTTATAACGTGTTAATTATTTGTATTATGCTGGCAGGCCAATGTGACATGTCCCGCCTATTCGACATTCATTGAAAGTTACATGTTTTGGACCTGCCATTTTTCCATCTCTAATTTTGATCAATCATTGAACCATAATTTTTTTCATTGTAGCTTGAAGCAACATATCGCTAGGAGGGTGAAATATATGATGTTATGTATCTACATGTGAGCAAACCATAGAAAAGTGGTATACACCATCTCCTTCTATTGACATTTTTTACTTCAGTTTAGTTTCAAGCTGAGTACTACTTTAGTGTCTCAAGTAGTCCCCATCAATGCGATCCTCATGCTATAAATTAATAAAATTAATATTGTTAGATGATTGTTGATTATCTAATTTCAGCATAAGAATTTGTTATTGATACAGTTAGAGATTAGTAACATTGATATTGTAAACAAATATAAAATGACACACTTTATAATCGAAATATAAACAGAAACAAACGTCTGTCAAGGACATTATACACATCGGAAAGTGGTTTGAGAGAACCGCGAAAGCTTCCAGTTCCAATAATAAGTAGGTGGCTTAATTTCTTGGGTTGATTCCACTTCTTCTTTGTACACAATTTGTGCACCACATCTTATTGGTTTGGGGCCATCATAACATGATACGCTGATGACAAGATTGCCTTCAATGATGTGAGACCGATCTTCACTTTCAAAATCATCAGTATCATCATCATGCATCTTGTCAAGCAAACACAATGGTACATAACCAAACCACAAATTCCTGTTCTCAAATTCATCTTCATCGCTAGTAGTCTGTGGCTTAGGAACCTGCTTTCCATTATTTTCAAATCTCAAGTCCATAATACGGTCTTGATATAGCATCCCTTGACCAAACACAACCGATATTGCAAATCCCATGATTTGGGTTTGCCACTTGGGATACAACTTCAATGATATTGTGCCCCCATTTCGTTGTCTTTGAACCAGCTTGGGATCTTTCTTCCAGGGATATCAATACTAAAACAACCATCTACAGCAGCATATTTCTGCACTCAACAAAAAATATCAAGCTTAAATGGCTATATTAGCATCTAACTTGTTGGAAGATTATAATCAATTAATCTTTTGTTATGTTATAAAGGCTGCAATGTTACTGTGTTGAGCCGAAGACAACCAAGCAGTAGGAAACAAAACAGAAACATGTCGGTTATAGTTAGTTAGTTAGGAGCAGTTATAGGTAGTTATATGTGAAGGGACACAATGGTTTGTAAACCGGTTTATTGAAGCAACATAACCCTTCACAATATGTCGTTTAGTTTAGTATATATATGTGTATATCTGTAAACAAACAAGTTAACCTTTCAGATTTTATATCCAAATTCTTAGAAGGGTTCAACCCAATCTCTCTTGTTTTGCTTTTTTATTGATTCTTGTATGATGATACACATGATGTTTGTTTGATCATTCGATCCTGGAGATATGGAGATTCAAGACCTGCGAACAGTGGTATCAGAGCGAAGGGATCAAGCAACATAACAATTCATCATTCAAGATGTCGATGGAGGAAGAAAGAAAAAAAGACGGTTACACCACCAAACCGGTGGTTAACCAAAAGGAAGAAACATGGCAGTTTCAAGAATATGAAGAAAGAAAAGGAAAGAACCATGGCTGCGTTTTTGTTACAAAGACCAGTAAGAGAAACTTTTGTTTCAAAGCAAGTAAGAAACTGATCATACGATCAGAAGCAAGTAAGAAAGTGATCACACAATCACAAGCAAGTAAGAAAGCAAGAAGGATGACAACTCTGCAACAAAACCAAAAGCCATGAAAAAATCAAGATCTGAAGAAAGCAAGGAACAAGAAGATTGAAGAATCAAAGATTAATAGATTAGGGGGAATATGTTGGAAGATTATAATCAATTAATCTTTGTTATGTTATAAAGGCTGCAATGTTACTGTGTTGAGCCGAAGACAACCAAGCAGTAGGAAACAAAACAGAAACATGTCGGTTATAGTTAGTTAGTTAGGAGCAGTTATATGTGAAGGGACACAATGGTTTGTAAACCGGTTTATTGAAGCAACATAACCCTTCACAATATGTCGTTTAGTTTAGTATATATATGTGTATATCTGTAAACAAACAAGTTAACCTTTCAGATTTTATATCCAAATTTTTAGAAGGGTTCAACCCAATCTCTTTTGTTTTGCTTTTTTATTGATTCTTGTATGATGATACACGTGATGTTTGTTTGATCATTCGATCCTGGAGATATGGAGATTCAAGACCTGCGAACAGTTGATCCTTGCCGGGCTCAAAAATTTCATGGACTATGTTTAGAACACGTGTCTTGTGGTGTAGGACAAAATCATGGATATAGGTCATTTCAGGAACTTGCATAAATGTGTATTTCAAGTGGATTATTGCGTTTGTTTATATAATTAAGAGACTGAATATAAACAACAATTGCGTAAGTTTATATAATTAAAAGACTGAATATAAACAACAATTGCGTTTGTTTATATAATTAAAAGACTGAATGTAAACAACAATTGAAATGATCTCATATCAACCTCAATTAATTGGTGTCTTTAGCGTGTGGTAAACCGTATAGAAATTTAGTGACAATGGTTTAATAACACAAAACATTGTCACTAAATTTAACTTTTTTTAACGGCAAGTTAGTTAGTGATTCTATCTCCTAGTGACATTCAATTGGGCAGTACGCGAGACTCGAACATTCGCCTTAGGAGATAAACCTCACTTCTTTTTCGCTCCTGAAGGAAAACCCCCATGGTGAGGCTCGAACTCGAGACCTCTCGCATGTGGTAACAACCTTCCCAAAGTTACCCTTGGTATTTGAGCTATCTCAGATGGTTACTAAATTTTTTGATAAACATTTTTAAAAGGTGCCGCAAAATGCTTTAAATTTTGATATTTAGTTACACTTTTTATAAACAAAATGTGTTTTGAAAAGTAAAAAATATGTGCTCGCATTTTTGTTATGTCATTATAATATACTTTTACATACTGAATTTCTACCTATACTATTTAAGTTTGGGAGAAGCATATAAAACATACTGAATTTCTACTAAACTATTTTAAGTTATGGAGAAGCTATTAAAAATTTTAGTATACACACCTATTGTACTTATATGATGACATTTCTGTTACTTTTACATCTACCCTATTTTAGATCTTTTGGAGTACATTATGTTATATTTTTATTGAGTGTCTCGTATATCCTTTTAACTCCAAAGGCTAGGTTTACTAAAGTTAAATACGGAGTATTTTAAGACTTAAGAGAGATGTCTAAGAGAAGAAAGATTTTAAAAAACCAATATCCTCGATAAGAATCGCGAAACCAAAGCTTCAAGTCTACCCATATAAATAGAAAAGACACATCCCTTATAACAAATAAAAAAAAAAAATCTTCACTAGAAAATTGCAGACAATCCCACTTTCTTAAAAGGCGTGCACGTAAGATACATATTAAAATGCTCAAATATCCCGTTTTTATTCTCTGTTTTCTCAAGAGAGTTTTCATTTTCAGAAGAAAAGAAAGTAAAAGGAAGGGGAACACGCAAACATATTGCTGTCTTAAGTTTTATCTTTAATAAGAAATGTAAAAGAAATGAAGTGAAAAAGCTGGAAGGCTATGAAAGATTGTGATAAAGGTTTTGTTCAATAATATCTTTCCTCCATATTTGGGCCGGATAGACAGAAGGAAATTGTTATATATTACCAAATTTACCCTGCATATTCTTCAACCACAGATAGTCTTCATAAACCTCTGTGTATCTTGATTTTTCAAAATAAGAAACTAATAAAAGTCCTATGCTGACAAAATGACGCATCGATTATTTTTATTTTAGCGATTATTAGGCGCTAGAGAAATACGTTGGGCTTGATCTTGAGATTGCACATTGGGAACCCATTATAAACACGGACAAATATATGTACCTGACCAGGCATATTTTGTTATGCGCATTTTTACTTGTTATTTGATTAAAGAATAGTTTTTAAATCTAAAAAGGCATAACAAGAAAATTTTTATGATTTCTTTTCTTTACTTAATATCCTACCTAATTTTACAAACATCGAGAACACAAGGTGCATAGTAAAAAAATTTCACTATCGAGAGTTTTATTTTCCTTACTTTTCCTTTCGATTTTTCCTTGTTTCAACCTTTTAATAACTCGAGAACCAAGAGCTTTCTAAGGTTTGTCGATTTGGATAGGTAGAGTTGATGGTGGAAAAATAAAAATGGATTTAATTTCATAATCTCCTCTCTCTATTTCTCAAATAATTTCATTATAATACTCCATAATAACAACATTTGAATGCCCGATAATATGAAACGTCACGCCACCTTGTGATGCAGGGGTGGTGGGTAAATATGAAATTAATGGTGAAAAGAGGGGGAAATATGAAATTGCCCAAATTAACTCAATTCTTATATTTGATAGAGAAATTAAAAAAGAGTGAATAATACAAGGAGAAATTTGTATCTAGAAATTTGAAAGAAATTGTGAAGTGGGTAATTTTACCTTAGATCCATTTTCCCTCTTTTGGTAGCGATGAAACCGCGTAAAAAATAGTTTATGTTTTTTTGAAAAAATGTTTTTTTATTTATTATTCTTTTTCTTGTAATTGCTTCCAGTTATAGTTTTATTAAAAATAGATTTTGTTATAAAAAAACAAATTACGTTTGTGCTTAAACATTAAAAAAACAAATTTGGTGACATTATCGTATTATATATAATCTCTTTTCATTTAGATGTTTTTCAAAGAAAAAAAAAATTGTAGTTTTTTTTATTTCAATTTTCTGACGCTATCAAATAGTGAAATTTAATAAATTTCTCACTCAATTCTATTTCTCTAAATTCCTATTATTTCCTTTATTTCTAATCTTTGAAATTCTCTCGTCAAACTTGCCCTTAGAGTGAAGTAAAAACGTTTACGAAAAGATGTGACTAACATAGCGCTTACGACCTTGCCTCCATCCGTCCAAAAATTATTGCCCCTATGACTTTTATCAAGTATTTTTCTTCTAAATTTAACTTTAAATTATTTCTTGTTTTGTATATAATAGGTTGAAGTGTTTGACGAGAAATTAAACAACCAGATGAAAAAACATTTAAAAAATATTCAATTCATATATTTTTCATAAGTATTATTAAAACACAAACAAAAATATTTAAAGTCATAAGACTTAAAAGACTCGCCGTCCATGTGGACGGGATTGAGTAATAACGAGTTTAGTTCAATCTATCACTACAAAGGAGATAATACTCCGTCTGTCCAACCTTTGTCAGGTTAGAACAAGGGCTAATGCTGCTAACAATGTATTCAACTTTCATTTTTGTTATTGAATTAGCCATTTTTTTTGTTATTGTATGTATCCAAACTTATGAAAATACGACCTACTTGATATGTAGTCTGTTACCTCTCATTATTGCTACGTTAGTCCATTTTAACTAACGAACGGTAGCAACTATAGTCCATTATGCTAACATTGACTGATTTTTGCACTGTAACACGAAAATTCAGTATGTTACAAAAATATAATTTCAATTATTTTACTCGAATTTATTATACACGTTTTTTACACACATTATAATATGGAATAAACACAGAGTTTTTTATATTTTCGGTTTCAGTTTTACTAGCAATAATAAAAAAAATTAAAAAAAAATTAATAAATTAAAAAAATTATTATTGCTCGTAAACTGAAACCGAAATAAAAAAAATTAATATACTCTTTTAATTTTTTCTATATCGCTTGTAAATAGAAAACCTAAAATAAAAAAAATTTATATTTTTAAATTTTTTATTATTATTGCTCGTAAACTGAAACCGAAATAAAATATTTTATATATATAAATTCTTTTATTATTACTCGTAAGAAAGAACAACCGAAATTTTAAAAAATATATTTTTTTTAATTTTTTTTATTATCGAGCTCGTAAACTTGAGAACCGAAAATAAAAAAATTTAAAATTTTTTTTATATGCTCGTTAAACTGAAACCGAGAATATAAAAAAAATATTAAAAATTAATTTTTTTAAATTAATTGCTCTTAGAACATAATCGACAAAGATAAAAAATAAAATTTCTTTTAAATTTTTTTATTATTGTCAGTACAACTGAAACCGAAAATTAAAAAATTTATAAATTTAAAAAAATATTTATTATATATTTTGCTCGTTATAAACTAAACCGTGAAAATAAAAAAATTAATAATTTTTTTTACATTATCCTCTCGTGAAACTCTGAAACGCGAAATAAAAAAAATTTAAATTTTTTATTTTTCTTATTATTGCTCGAAAAAACCTGAAACCCCGAGATATAAAAAAAATTTTAAATTTAAAAATTTTTTTTTTAATTTATATGCTCATAAACTTAAACCCGAAATAAAAAATATAATATAAAAATTTTTTTTTATTATTGCTCGTAAGCTGAAACCGAAATTAAAAAAATTTAATAAATTAAAAAAAAAATTTATTATTATTGCTCGTAAACTGAAACCGAAATAAAAAAAATTTTAATTTTTTTTTATTATTGCTCGTAAACTGAAACCTATATAAAAAAATTTTAATTTTTAAATTTTGTTTTTAATTATTGCTCTTAAACTTAAACCGAAATAAAAATAATAATTTTTTACATTTTTTTTATTATTGCTCGTAAACTGAAACCGAAATAAAAAAAATTAAATGTACTAACGTTGCAACTGTTCGTTAGTTAAATGGACTAACGTTGCAAATGAGAGGTAACAGACTACATATAATAGGATGAATTTTCAAGTTGGATACATACAATAACAAAAAAAAAGATGGCTACATACAATAACAAAAAATGACAAGTTGGATACATTTTCAAGTCATTAGCCCTAATTAAAACGTGTAAAGCATAAAATTAATGTTTACAATGCTTTGATATCATGAATCTTTGAATTCATCACTAACCTTTGATATCATGTCTTCCTCAAAATGGATACAAGAATGATTAGCTCTTGTTGCCAAAATTTATTTAGTAAAATCCAACATTTTTGAATGTATGGCATATATGAAAAGACAGTCAAATTAAACCGTCCAAATTTTGCAAACCAGACCAGCACAAACAACCCCACCTTCATTTGATGAAGAAACTTTAGTACGCATCAGGTAACCACATTGCTCGCTACTAATTACTGTCACTTTGTTTCTGCGTCATTTAAAAGGCGTGAACATAGTGCATAATATCGATAAGCTCAAATAACATATCAAAGAAACAGGCAATCAACAGATGTTACAGAAAGTGAGTTATACCTCAAATACGCACTAAATATACCGAGTTCAGATATAGCTTGTTCTTTATAGCATATCTTACCTACTCGGACAAGAATTGTTGAGAATTCAGTAGGGAAAATCCTCTGCATGAGGGGTACTGTGTATCAAGGCCCTCACATCAAAAAATAGTTGTCCCATCCTAGATTCATCATTCTAGCAAGTGCTGAGCTTGTTAAAGGGCAAGCTCAACCTGTTTTGGTGTTGTTTCGAATCACTCATATCACTTTCAGTTTTGAACATTCTGGCATCACTCTTTATAAACTTTTTTGCCACCGACTCTGTAACCCTCATTCTCAACCATGGTCCATATTCAATCTTTGCGTCACCTTCTCTTCTTTCTTTCTGGTTCTACTAAGTTGTGAGCTAATGTGTCCCACAAACAATATTGAACTGATCATTTGCGTGAATGCTACACTCACCTGTCCCCACTTTAACCTTTATGTAATAAGTGTTCTTTTAGTGATGAGGTGCAACTTACTAGATGTCCTCCACGAAGTTCTTCACACTGTTGCCTTTGAATCATTTTTAGCAACATTTTTGACAACTCAAATCCACAGTCTTTTTAATTTTCAGATTAGGCAACAGCCTGAAACAGATAGTAAATATATATAATTATATTCATAATTCACGAATTTAAACTGTATAGCCTTATCAATAATCATAACATGTTAAAAACCAGAAAAAAAATAATAATTGAATGCTTGTTGTTAATTAGATGATTGGTTATTTTATTTTCGCTTGAGTGGTTAACCTAATGCTAGTATTAAACAAACACTTTCCAATGAATGCTTATGGAAAGTGCTAATTTCAAGTCGAAGACAAAAAACCTTTTTTGCTGAAGTTTACAAATCCCAAACAACCTTATCAAAGTCCAGCTACAAAAATAAGTATACGTGAACAAAACTTAACGGCTAAATTTTTGGTTAATTGCAAAAAACTAGAATGCTTTACTTCATAGCCGGGGAAGGCTTTAGACAGACCCTCACTGCTTCCATCATACCATTTTAAGATCTCTAAAATTCAACACCAAAGTATCTTATACACCAACTAATCCGAAATTTGCTCTAAAAGCTGAGTATGACTTGATGATAAGCCAAGTCCTTCCAACGCATCAAAAGAAACATCCAGATTGGAGAACTATGAGACCCTTTCGAGAGAGAACCTTTAACATTAAAAAGTAAAGATACACTTGAGCATACCTTGAAAGAACACGAACCTCGCGAGTGTTCAGAGGGACTGTTGGCCTGCTATGTTCTTAATAATACGAAAATAAAGTGTTTATGTTATGTCTTTAAAGAAGTTATATTATTAAATTATTAGCATTTCTAAGCTCAATAGGAAATGGGTACCGAAAACTACCTAATGCGTATATTGTAAATACATAAAACCGCGACCTAAATCATATTTTTTCACCTGTTCCAGTCATGAGATAACTATACACAGCAGATGCCCAACTCTAAAAATTGCGTTAATAGGGAGTCTAATTTAAGTATCTAAATCACATACTACTATGAGGTTAGTTTTAGGGTAGTTTGTACCTGAAGGTTATACGAGAACCTTTACAATCTTTTGTGTAAGTATAAATATTAGGTTCCAAATCCAAAATAAAATTGGAATTTCTAATAGTAAAAAAACGAAATGGTGCAACCATGAAATGGCTTATCTGACAAAACATGTAATACCCATATTTCCCCTCCGTACAAGCCGACCAACCATATGGCGGTAGGCCATTTCAGCTTTGGTGCTTGGTCGCAACCGAACTGTTGAGATTGGATAGGTCAAAAAGCATGATCAGGAAACGGTTATAGCCTTGGGGCCGTGGTGGACGCGTCCATGATTCGACCTGCTGCAACTTGATTGCATCCAACAACGAAATTCTGGATTTCAACCTAAAAAAAATCAGAGAAACGAAATAAAACTGTATTTGTCAGACCGAGCATAAGTCATACACCACAATAGTAATGGTCAGAGTTTACGATCTGCGAAATATTGATGTAGGATAACATTATCAATCAAACCTATACAATCAGATGTTAAAAAGCTTAACCTTTTTGAGTCCAAAACATAAAAGTGTATTATTCACTGAATCACAAATATGTAGCCACCTGTTAGCTGTTTGAACATATGTGGAAATTCAGAATCGCTACTCGATATCGCGCAACAGGACCATTTCGAAACATTAAGATCTGAGTCAGAATAATATGACTGGTAAGCCATACAAAAGTCACATTATATATAATTTAAAAAATTGTCAAATAAGCACTCATATTACCTATAAGTAATTATATGTGTCCCTTTATTATTCTTGTGAGTGCAATCGAGACGTGTGATTAATTTGGGCCTAGACAATATAGTTAAAAAACGCACAAAAACAAACAAGTGATAAAGCTCAAAATAATTCCTTAAAATATTATTGGCAAGAACTGGGACAGAAACCAAAGAAAGCTGTGAAAAGTAACATCAATTCCGACCAATGGGGACTGAACTACCACACACATGAGATATGTGAAGGTACAGTGAAATGTCAATAAGCACAGCTACACACCACTGAATGAGAGATGAATATCTGCAGTGCATCTTTAGTATTGAATCTAGATATAAAGATAAGAAGCGTCGCAAGAATTAAAGATGCACTACGGAAGTGAGGTCAAAAGACATTTAATTTCTTGTAGAAACTCATCACATCTGCATACCATCCATTAGTAATAGTAGCACATACTAAACTGAATAAAAGCTATTGTAGGGTGATAGTGACTACATAATATTTATTTAGTATTAATCATATAAAGTTCAAAAAGTAATTAAGCTAACATTTTATAAGTCTAAATTTGTCATTTCTGAACAAAAAAAAATTAATCAAAAAACCATTCTAAGCAGACTTGTTAATTACCGTTTTGCCGCCGTTAAGGGGGACTCCTTTTGAGAGAAGCACTTTGAGTTCCTCTACGGAACTGTTGATCAAAGGAGGTACCACAACCTTAACTATGTCTTGATACTCCTTTGGCATCACTGCTTGCCTACAAGGATCTTTACGTGGACTAACAAACCATCGACATTCATTGGTTTATGTTAAGGATTCACCCATAAACAACAGCTTTTTATCTCTCACTCTTTCCGCTACCGATTTTCCGTCAAACCTGCACAACAAAAAGAATCATCAAAAAGAAAGTAGCATTAGATTAACTTAGTAATCATATTCAGTATAATCACATAAAATCAATTGAAACTCAAAAATTTAAATTATAAATTTGGGGAAAGTAATACTAACCTTCTTCAAATGAACTTATAATTAATCCAAAAAAAAACTTCTTAGTATAACTGTTGGAACATATGGTAACAAATATAGTTTTTGGCTAACTTTGGACAACATTTAATATAATGTAGAATGTTATATATAATAATAGAAGATTGGGCTTTGCGTTCTCCTCGAAGACAGCTTCGCAACGAGCCAAACTGATGTCCTCTCGACCTTCGCACACACAATGCAGCCCGTTTTTTTTGTTATTTTTTGGTTCACCTACGCGCCTATCTTTTTACTGCCAGTTTTGATAAGGTTCCAGAATATTCCAAAGAAGTTATTTGATAAATTCAAAGGTTGAATATATCAACTCGGCTGATTTATAGCACCCACTTTGGCTTGATCACGAAGCTAGGGTTTAACTATAAAAGTGAGGCCTCTCATTCAGTTTTAAAGATACGCAGAAACGGAATACTACTCCAATACCAGAAAATTGAGCCGCCAGTTCGCAGCTTTTTGCCAGCAGTTCCATCGCTCAGAATCACTCGACCTTTCCGTAATCTTTCAGGTCAGATTGTCTAGTCCGCTTTAACAAGCAGCTTTGGGGACTTGCTACCTCTGGGAAAACATACGAATCTAAATACTGTATTTAAGGGAATCGTGTTTAACACGAGCCTCGTTCTTTTACTGCTTTGATTATCTGTTAATTTGTTCGATTTATTTACTTGTTAATGTTATTCGGTTTGCGCTATTAAAAGTATTCAGGTTTCCCAACAGTCTTAAAACAGATTCTGTTTACACAGAATTAAAACACTTTTAATTTGGATTTAATGTTGTTAACAAGTTTTCTTATAAACTATTTCTGTCGAAACCTTGATAGTGTTTCGTTGGAAATCAGTTTTACAAAACAGATTTAATTGCAGTTTTATAGATCGTTAATAATTTTCGAATCAGTTTGCGTGTTTAAATCAAGCTTTGATTTAATATACACTGGTCTATTTTATTCATTGAAACCAAGACTGAGTTTCTTTGAAGCAGATCCGGTACAAGCGGATACCGAGTGATTACAGTTTGTTTAACTGTTTGTGTTAATCTTTTAGGATGACTAACACTCAAACTCCTCCTCCCGCGACTACTGTTGTGTATCCCAAACCTTTGCGCGCGGATACCAACACAAAGGCTAATCATGCAGTAAAGACCAAAAAGTTTTCATGGTCAAACTTTAAAGAGGTGGCAACAGAAGATGTTCTTCTATCTCACCAACCTTAGGCCTGCGACGGGTTCTTAGGAAAGAAACTGCACCGTCAGGTTAAACTCCTGCAGAAGGTCCAATCCTCTAATGCACAGGCTGTTCCAAGCTGTGTAAGCAATGGCAACAATCAGACTTGCTTGTGCCATCAATTATTTCTGATGGTTTTTTGATAGATCCCTCTGTATAACGTGTAACTGCAAGACCACGACTGCCAAAGAATTATGAGAGTCATTAGAACGCAAGTACAAAACAGAGGATGCTGGTACAAAAGAAGTTCGAGTAGCTCGTTTTTCAGGATTACAAGATGGTTGAAATTCCAAAGAACGTGATAAGTTCAGTTCACAGACCTGCAGGTTCATGCTACACGACATCATGCTGATGGGGGAGAAAAAGAAAGACCATGATAGAAACTTTTCAAGTTGCTTGCTGATTATTGAAAAGTTACCTCCAAGCTGGTAGAATTTAAAACTACTTGAAGCATAAGCGAAAGAGATGAATGTTGAAACTTAGTTTTCTAATTCGTATTGAAAGAGGACAACGAGCTGGCTCAAACAGACACTTATACACCTAGATTCTGCCAAGGCCTAAAATGGTAATCATGTCTGGGTCAATCTTCTAGGTTTAATTCCAAGGGAAAGTAAAAAAGACAAAAATAAACTGACAAGAAGTGCAAAGGGGAATCTGAGTACCTTGCTCCTAAAGCTGGAATTGTGAAATAGAAGTTTCAGGGGACTTGCTACAACTGTGACCAACCAGTCACCGTGCTGCTAAAATGCAAGATGCCGAAGCGGGAGAATCCACGTCAGAATAATGGTAATGCGAATGTGGACATGATTGCGATTGTGGTCTGACGTGAGTGCCATGATCGTCTGATGGTAACCTGTAAGGTACTAACAACATGTTGGTGATTGATACTGGGGCAAGCTCCGTCATGTGTGTGCTGAATAAGAGAGTATGATTCACACTTTCAGAGCCGGTTGACAATGGACAAAAGCTGTATATGGGCAACTCTGCAACTGCTGATATCAAGGGTGCAGGAAGAAAGTAATTTCTGAAGATGACATCCGAGAACGAGCTCAAGTTTGACTAATGTCTGTATGAGTCCGTAGATTATGCAATAACTTTGTCCGGTTGGCTGTTAAACAAGTTTGGTTCGTTTGTCCTTTTAGTCTGATAAGTTTGTTTTGATCTAAGAATCAAATTTATGTAGGTAAGGGCTATGCATTGGATGCTAATGTTTAAACTCAATGTAAAGGTGGGACAAGATTGAAAATCAATAAAAATGAACTCTTACTGCTTACTTTTTGATTCATCTAATGTGTGGCAATGTCGTCTAGGACAGTAAATTTTAATTCCGATGCGTCCGTTTAATTAAATTTAATAGCATACCAAACTTTCATATGATTCAAAATACCAGTGAAACTTGTGTTATAAAAAAGGAAGAAGCCAAACTTATAAGAACTTCTTTTCAATCGGGTTAAGCGAAACAACCGAACCACTTGAAATGATACACACAGACATATGAGATTTGAAATCACTACCACGAAGGTGCAATAAGTACTTTATCACTTTTAATGATGAATGTACCAAGTTAATGCCTATAGTTTACTTGTTGAAAAGTAAAGATGAAGCTATAAGACAAGTTTGTTCTATACAAAACCGAAGTTTGATAATCAACTTGGTTAAGAAAAACAAGGTTGTACGAAGTTATAAAGTTAGGTGAATACGTGGCACCATTCGCCGAGCTTTGTGCGAAACATGGAATTATAAACGAGTTTCACTTCTCCCTATTCTCCTCATCCCAAACGGTATTGCTGAAATGAAAACCGTACCTTGAAAGAGAAAAGTTACTGCCCATGTTGATTAGTTCTGCATGATCAGTACTGTGGGGGAAGCATTTCTTGACAGCTACTTATCTTTTAATAATGATACCTCCGTAAAGAAAAGGATTAGACTCCTTATAATTATGGAAGAGAATGAAAACCACATATCAATACTTTACGAAGTTTGGGGTTTTTTTTAGCCAAGGAAGCTGTGCCACTCCCAAGGCCCAAAAGATTGGACCTAAATATGTGCGATTGTATATCTCATTGGATATGCAAAGAAAAAGCACTGCTATTAATCGTTTTCATGTACATGGATCTAAAAATCCAATATCCCAAACGAATACAATAAATGGAATCTAGGGAGGCTTCTTTCTTTGAAAATATATTTCCTGTTTAATCAAAGTGAACTGGAGCTTCAACTAGAATAAGATTGACCGAAGTTAGTCCAAGATAAGACAAAGAGATATAATATCTCAAGATGATAGACAAATCCAAACCGATAAGAAGAAGTAGAACCAGAAGAAGCAAAAGGGCAAGCAACGAGAAATCGTTTGGACACGATTTTGTTTCTATATATGGTAGAAAATTGATCCCACATCTTACCGAGAAGCGGTAACCTTCCTCTGAAGGGCAACAATGGCGATAAACCATCAAAGTAAATAGAATCTATTTTACAAACATACTGGAGCTCGGAGATTAACCACCAGTGTTAAACCACTATGCTAAAATGATCTTCAAGAAGAAGATGAAAGCTGATGGTACCGTTTGACAAGATATAAAGCAAGAGTGGGGAATCCAAGGGTTTAGACAACGTGAAGTCTAGACTACATTGATCTTATACTGCCGTTACGCGAAATAACCTCGATTAGAATGATAATTGGATCATTGCCCATTAAGAAATTTGAAATTTCACCAAATGGATGAGAAAACGGCTTTTCATTTGGAGTTTTTTAGGAAGAATAAATAAATATGAACAACCCGAGGGTTTCATAGCTTCCTGTACAATATGGCAAGGTTGTGTAGACTTGTATAAGTCGTTGTAAGCTTAAAGCAATCGTCCAAATAGTGGCCTCAAAATTGGGGAGGGGGGGGGGGGGGGGGGGGACACCCAATGTTAGAGAGTGGAATCAAAATTAATGAATGCGACAAGTGTGTTTACGTGAAGGACACAATGCTGGATATGTAATTTTTGTGTTGTAATTCGATTAAATCTTATCCGTGGGCACAACGACAAGATAAATAGATCCCCTAAAGACATGTTGAAATCAAAGTTTGACATGAAGGAAATGTTAGCTTGATTTTTGAAACCTTTGGTAATACAGATCAAACGAACTCAGAATGGACTTTTGTTTATAAGTCAGGGCGTCACATAACGTTTACAAAATCTTAATACTCATAATGCGGGGGATCCCTGCCAACTAGAACTCCAATTGACACCAGTATGCATCTAACTAAAAATAAGAGGCTTAGGTGTTTTGCCCATTAGAGTATCAAGTATTATTGGCATTACAAACACACCACACCACCACGTGCTCCACCAATCATCATCATCCATATCAGGTAACCCGACCCAATCTAGCATATGCATTTAGTATCTATGTAGGTATACTATAAATCCAAGTTATGCACTTGGAAAGCAATAACGAGGGGACTTTCAAATTTGAGATACAGTCGTGATTATGGACTGCATTATGACAGACATCCTGCTGTTATCGAGGGATACAATGATGCAAATTGGATATCTGACATAAAGGATTTCTAGATCGACTAGTGGATATGTGTTTACACTAGGAGGGGCCGCTATACAGCTGTAGTGGCTGAAGACTGAATACAAAATACATAAAAGCAACCTTTTATGAGCTAAGTCCGATCGATGGCAATCAAAATTATGATACGTGAGAGCGCGCGCCTAAGATAAATGGGAGAAGACGAATGCTACGTCAATTCGTAGAGGACATACCAAGGTGGCCTAAACCGGTAACGGCCATTAGTATACATTGTACAGTAGAATCGGCCATTGGCAGAGCTCATAGCATAATGTATAATGGAAAGTCCAGACATTCCTTCGTCGACAAAACTCGATATGACAACACCTCTCAATGAGTTATCACAAATGACTATGTGGCCTCAAAGGATAACATCGCGGATCCGTTTACAAAAGGCTTAAGCAAGAGTTAGTTAGTAAGTCGTCCGCTATAAGGAATGTGGACTACAAGCGCTAACGCACCATGAATGAGTTTCTATGAAAGAAAACCTAACCTAGTTGACTGGAGATCCCAAGATCTAGTTTCAAATAGACAACAAAACATATAAATGGTGGGAAGTCACGTCAATGTGGGGGAGAGTTACTTATCTTGTAACCTCCTAGCCCATTCCTAAAACAATGAGAATGTTGAGAGGTCAAACATATGCTTTAATGTTCAGATGAATCATAAAGCATAAAGAGATTCAAGATGAACATCAGAAAGTAAATGACTTTTCAAATGATTCAAGATGAAATCACCTATGGTGAGAGAAGAAGTGGGGTCGCTTGAAGGGATTGGTGGGGCGCCATTCCTAAGATGCTTCTTTGCAGAACCAGCTAGTGCCATGACCATGACGGGCACGACTATGAGACTTGACAAGGTAGTGGATAGTCCTAGAGTAAGTAAAGAGCAACTGGAATTATTCAGAGTCAACACATAAACGGTGTTGAGTTCAAGGACCATCGCGTCTACACAGACCTAGAAGACTAAGTCTCGATAGCCTAGCATCAGCACACACAAGGGAAAGGTATCCAAACCGCTATAGTGATTCACCCGACCATTCCCTACTTTCCTGTTGTGATATTGAATTAACTAAACAATCGCAGGGGCTCAGTGATTTGTATGCAATTAGTCTACCATGTTATTGTTGGAAAATATGGTATAGCAAATATGAGTTTTTGCTAACTTTGGACAACATTTAATATATGTAGATGTTATATATAATAATAGATGTTTGGGGCTTTGCGTTCTCCTCGAAGAGAGCTTCGCAACGAGCCAAACTATGTCCAAAATGGAGTAGAGATGAATGAGATATCGTGACTCAAAGTGAGGCACGTGGAACACGAATCTGGAACTATCCCACATCGCCCAAAGTGTGGGCCAAGATGGGTTCGGTTCCACTGAACTCATGCGAGCCCGCGCGACCTGCGGACACGAATGCAGTCCAGAATATTCCAAAGAAGTTATTTGATAAGTTCAAAGGTTGAATATATCAACTCGGCTGATTTATAGCACCCACTTTTTGGCTTGGATTTTCAGCAACTATCTTTGGCTTGTTGACCAAGATAGGGTTTGCCTATATACATGACCCTTCTCATTCATTTTTAGATACACAGAAACGCAATACTCCAATACCAGAAAATTGGGCCGCCAGTTCGCAGCCTTTTCCAGCAGTTCCATCGCTCAGAATCACTCGACCTTTCCGTAATCTTTCAGGTCCAGTTTGTCAGGTCCGGCTGTACAACAGCTTTGTACGTTGTACCCTGGGAAACAAATGACGAATCTGTTTTAAGGGAATCGTGTTAAACACGAGCCTCGTTCTTTTACTGCTTTATTTATCTGTTATTAGATTTACGCTAATAAAAGTAGGCAGGTTTCCCAACAGTCTTAAAACAGATTCTGTTTACACAGAATTAAAACGCTTTTAATTGGATTTAATATTGTTAACAAGTTTTCTTATACACTTTTCTGTCGCAACCTGGATAGAGTATCGGTGGAGAACAGTTTTACATAACAATATATAATTGTTGCAGTGTTATAGAATCGATAATATTTCGCATCAAGTTGTGTATTTAAAACCAAGCTTTGATTAGTTTAACTGATCTGGTTTTCATTTGAAACCAAGACTGAGATTCTGTTTAAGCAGATCTTGTACATTAGCTATACGATGAATACAGTTAGTTAACTGTTTGTTTAATCTTTCATGATGACTAACACTCAACTCCTCCACTGTTTATTGAACGCAACCGGTGCGCCGTTGCCACGCAGTGGCTAATCATGCGGAGAAACCAAAAAATTCAAAGGTCCTAAATTTTAAGAGGTGCAACAAAGATGTTTATCTTCTACTCAACCACCTTAGGCCTTGCGCGGTTCTTGAAAGAAACGCACCTCAGGTGAACCTACGCCGAAGGTCAATCCTCTAATTCACAGCAGTGCAAGCTGTGAAGCATGGAAACATTCAGACTTCGTTGTGTCACAATTATGTTCTGAATGGTTTGTATAGATCCTTTTTATAATGTGTACGCAAGACCAAGACTGCCAAAGAATTATGGAGTCATTGAACGCAAGTAAGGGTGGGAACCCAAATGCTGGTACAAAGAAATTCGTGGTAGCTCGGTTTTTGGATTACAAGATGTTGATCAATAGAGCGTGGTCAGTCAGGGTTCAAGACCTGCATGTATCTGCTACACGACATTATGCTTAGGGAATTCGACTGAGTGAATCATTTCAAGTTGCTGCTCTTATTGAAAAGTTACCTCCATGCTGGGTTTTAACACTTTAAAAACTATTTGAAGCATAAGCAAAGGAGATGAGTGTTGAAGACTTGGTTGTTCGTCTTCCGTATTGAAGAGGAACAACAAGCTGTCTCAGAAGAGACCTTATACACGCTGATTCTGGCCAAGGGTAATATGTTTAGAGCAAGCTGGGTCATCTTCAAGGTCTAATTCCAAGGGAAAAGGCAAAGACAAAAGGAAGAATGACAAGAAGGGCAAAGGGAAGTCTGAGTACCTTGCTCCTAAAGCTGGGATTGAGTGGAAACAGAAGTTACCAGGGGACTTGCTATCAACTGGTGACCAACCAGGTCACCGGCTGCAATTGCAAGATAGACCGAAGCGGGTGAATCCACGTCAGGCAAATATGGTTAGAAGAAATGTGGAAATGATTTGCATGTGTCTGACGGGTGTACGCAGATCTCTGAGGTTAACCTTGTAGGACTAACAACATCGGTTGGTGGATTGATACTGGGGCAACTCGTCAGTTGTGTGCTTATAAGAGTATGTTACCTCTTTCAAAGCGGTTCGACAGATTTACAGAAGCATGTATATGGGCTAACTCTGCAACTGCTGATATCAAGGTTGAGGAGATGTTATTTTGAAGATGACATCCGAGAAAGAGCACAAGATGACTAATGTCTTGTATGTTTCCCGAGATTCGCAAGAATCTTGTGTCCGTTGGCAGTTAAACAAGTTAGGTTTTCGTTTGAGTCTTTGAGTCTGCTAAGTTTGTTTGTCTAAGACTCAAATTTAGGTGGTAAAGGCATATGCAGGTGGTATGCTATAGATTTAAACTCAATGTAATGTGGTCAACAAATGATATCAATAAAAATGACTCTTCGCTTAACTTGATTTGATCTCTAATGTGTGGCATGGTCGTCTTGGACCATGTAAATTTTAATTCGACGCGTCGTTTGATTAAATTTAATAGGCATACCAAACTTTCGTATGATTCTAAATACAATGTAAACTAGTGTTGAAGCCAAACTACAAGAACTCTTTCAAATCGGTTAAGCGAACAACCGAACCACTTGATAAGTAACACACAGATCAATAGAGATCTGTGAAATCACTACCCACGGAAGGGTTGCAAAAAGTACTTATACGTTTTTATAGATGATTGGTACCAAGTAATTGCTATGTTTAACTTTTTTGAAACGTAAAGATGAGCTATAACAAGTTTGTTCTATAGCAAAACCCGAAGTTGAAGAATCAACTTGGTAAGAAAAATCAAGGTTGTACGAAGTTGGATAGAGGAGGAGGAATAGCGTTGGCTCCATTCGCCGAGCTTTCTGTGCTAAACATTGAATTAGACACGAGTTCACTGCTCCTATTCACCTCAGCAAAACGGTAAATGCTGGAAAAGGAAAACCGTACCTATAAAGAAATGGTTACGCCATGTGATCATTCTGGCATGATCCAGTAGACAAGTTGGGGGAAGCCCATACTGACAGCTACTTATCTTTATAAATAAGATACCTCGAAAAGAAAAGGAAAGACTCCTTATGAATTATGGAATGGGAAGAAAACCATCATATCAACACGTACGAGTGTGTGGTTGTTTAACCAAGGTAGCTGTGCCAACTCCCAAGGCCCAACAGATTGGACCTAAATCTGTGGATTGTTATTCATTGATATTGCTGAAGAAAAAGCACTGGCTTATCGTATTCATGTACATGATCGAAAAATCTCAGATATCCAAAAGAATACAATAATGGAATCCGGAAAAATGCTTCTTTCTTTGAAAATATATTTCCTTGTTATATCAAAGGGAACTGGGAGCTCAATCTAGATTATATGACAAAGTTGTCCAAGATAAAGACAAAGAAATGATAATAACTCCCAAGGATGAGAGACAAGATCAAACCGAGAAGAAGAAGAAGAACAAGAAGACGCAATAGGGCAAGAACGAGAAATCGTTTGTACCCGATTTTGTTCCTTTTATGGTATAAAATAAACCCAACATCTTACCGAGAAGCGGTACTTCCTCGGAAGGGCCAACAATGGAAGAAGCCATCAAAAGAGAAATAGAAAATCTATTTTACAAAATCCAAACGTGGAGGCTCGTGGATGTACCTCCTGGTTGTAAACCAACTAGGCAATAAATTGGAACTTCAAGAAGAAGGATGAAAGCTGATGGTACTGTTGACAATATAAAGCAAGAGTGGTAATCCCAGGGTTTATGACAACGTGAAGGTCTAGACTACTTTGATAATATTATTCGCCGGTTTACGCGAATAACCACGTTAGAATGATGTCTTGCTATTGCCGCTTAAGCAATTTGAAATTCACCAGTATGGATGTGAAAAACGCTTTTCTAAATGGATATTTAGAAGAAAGAAATATAAATGAACCACCCTGAGGGTTCAAACTCCTGGACAAAGGGGAAGTTTGTAACTTGTACGTCGTTGTATGTCTTAAAGCAAGCTCCCAAACAATGGCATCAAAAATTTGACCACACCATGTTAGAGAGTGGATTCAAAATTAATGAATGCGACAAGTGTGATTTACGTGAAGACACAATCTGGATATGTAATATTGTGATTGTATGTCGATGATATGCGTTTCCGTTTGGGCAGTAACTACAAGATAATTAGATCCCACTAAAGACATGTTGAAATCAAAGTTTTGACATGAAGGATTGGGTTATATTGTGGCTGATGTGATCCTTGAATAAAGATCATACGTACTCATAATTACTTGTGTATAAGTCAAGCACATTACGTGGACAAAATTCTTAATACTCATAATGCGGGGATTCCGGCCAAGCTAGAACTCCAATTGACACCAGTATGCATCTATCTAAAAATAGAGGCTTAGGTGTTGCCCAATTAGAGTATTCAAGGATTATTGGCATGTTAATGTACTTGATGACAGGTGACCCCGACCGTACTTAGGCATATGCAGTTAGATAGCTAGTAGGTAGATACGAGTAATCCAAGTTACACATTGGAAAGCTATAACGAGGGTAATTCATTAATTTGAGATACAGTCTGATATGGAACTGCATTATGACAACATCCTCAGTTATCGAGGTATACAGTGAAGCAAAATGGAATAACTGCATAAAGGATTCTAGTCGACTAGGGATATGTGTTTACACAAGAGGGTCCGCTATATCTTGGAAGTCTTCTAAGCAAATTGTTATAGCTAAGTCCACGATGGAATCAGAATTTATTGCGTTAGATAAATGCGGAGAAAAGGCGAAATGGATACATCAATTCGTAGAGAACATACCAAGGTGTCCTAAACCGGTAATGGCCATTAGTATACATTGTAGACAGAAAGATCGTCCATGGGGAAGAAGTTAAAATACAATGTATAATGGGAAAGTCCAGACAAATCCGTCGGTCGTCATAACTCGATACACAACTACTCCTCCAACTGGAGTTCATCTCAATTGACCTATGTGGCGTCAAAGGAAAACATCGCGGATCCGTTTACAAAGGCTTAAGCAGAGAGTTAGTTATTGTTTTTGTAATTTTTTTATTATTTTTTTGAATATTTTTTGTGTAAAGTCCTAAAGAATGGACTAAGCCCTTGAAGTGAATGAGTTTTCAAAGAAGAAAACTAACCTAGTTGACTGAGATCCCCAGAACTAGGGTTCAATATGACTAACCTAATCATAAAATGTGGGGGAAGTCACATCAATGTGGGGGAGTTACTTATCTTGTAACCTCCTAGCCCATTCCTATAACAAAGTGACTTGTTGAGAGGTCAAACATATGGCTTTAATAGTTCAGGATGAAATCATAAAGCATAAAGATTCAAGATGAAATCTGAAAGTATATGTTTCTAATGATTCAAGATGAAATCACCTATGTGCAGAGAGAAGTGGGGACGCTTCGAAGGGAATTGTGGGGCGCAAAATCCTAAAGCTCTATCAGAACCAGGCTAGTGCTCATGACCATGACGGGCACACTATGAGGACTGACAAGGTCAGGAGAGTCCTGTGTGAGTAAGTAATGTCGGTCTACATAAATGAGTGTTAAGTTCAGACATCGCGTCTACTCCGTACCTAGGAGACTAATGCATCTCACAAGGTATAGGTTCAAAGGGTCACACCTACCTAATTCTATGCAGGACTATAACCGCAAAATTTTGCCGAAAATTTTTGGGTGTTTTCGACCGATCTCCAATCAAGTGGTGGATTGTTGGAAAACTTTGTATAGCAAAGTATGATTTATTGCTAACTTTGGACAACATATAATATATGTAGATTTTATATATACTAGATAGATTGGTTTGGGCTTTGCGTTTTCTCCTCAAAGAAGCTTCGCAACGAGCCAAATAATTTCCAAATGGAGTAGAGATGAATGAGATATCGTGATACCAAGTGGAGGCACGTGGAACACGAATATGGACATCCCACATCGCCCAAAGTGTGAAGTGGGATTGGATTTATAATGAAACATTGGTAGTTGCTTGTAAATTCCTTGTGGGGGTATTATGCTCCCACGTCTACGCGCGGGGGGGGGGGGGGTGGCAAAAATGGAAATTTCTGGGCCAAGAGTGGTTCGGTTCCACTGAACTCATGCGAGCCCGCGCGACCTGCGGACACGAATTCAGCTCCGTTGGTTTCAACCTACGCGCCTATCTTTATTGCTACAAGTTCAGTTGTAAGTCAGGATTCCAAATATTCTTAGGTCAAAAATTGAAGCTATCGCAATAGCAAAACGTGTATAATAAACCTGGCGATTTTCAGCAACTATCTTTGGCTTGTTGACCAAGATAGGGTTTGCCTATATACATGACCCTTCTCATTCATTTTTAGATACACAGAAACGCAATACTCCAATACCAGAAAATTGAGCCGCCAGTTCGCAGCTTTTTGCCAGCAGTTCCATCGCTCAGAATCACTCGACCTTTCCGTAATCTTTCAGGTCAGATTGTCTAGTCCGGCTGTACAACAGCTTTGGACGTTGTACCCTGGGAAACAGACGACGAATCTGTTTTAAGGGAATCGTGTTTAACACGAGCCTCGTTCTTTTACTGCTTTGATTATCTGTTAATTTGTTCGATTTATTTACTTGTTAATGTTATTCGGTTTGCGCTATTAAAAGTATTCAGGTTTCCCAACAATATCTTTGTTTCTTTTCATCTAAGACATTCACATGAAACAAAATAAGAATAGTGATAAATAAAGATTAAAAAGCTTTGCATTGGCATTGGCATGGGCTATGCTTTTACCTCATTTACTAGTTCTTTCCTCATTTCCATGTGGAGTTTTTGCTTTTTCTTTAGTACTTTTGTTAATGACCTGTATTGTATTGTACGTAA
>BQNB010100638.1:0-24657 GCA_026074375.1 Tanacetum coccineum
GTGCATGTCTCAACCGTCGTTACGGCCATGTATGCATATCTTAGCTGCCTCATTGGTTTACGAGTTTTGGTGAAAGTTAGAAGGTTCTGACCCTATATCATTCTTCATCCTAACCATTGGTTAAATTTGAATGGGGATGTGATCGAACACTCATGTCTATCCCGGCGTTCCGGGTGTGTATGTGTGCTTCAGCTGCCTTATTGGAGTGGTACTTCTGGTGAAAGATTGTAGAATGATCAACCTATATTTACCTTTATAAACTTGTTACTCCTTAGCTTTAGTGGTAGAGATGTGTATCCTTGTCAAGCTTATGATAGAATACTCGTCACGACCGAGTAATTGAGCGAATTAGTTACATGTTACCACATAGATTAGTTGAGTGATTTGAGTGATTTCATCTTCCTATTTCGTGAGGTGTTTGATTGTGTACTTGTAATAGATTGAATAAATGCTTTAACGGAAAATATCCTTAGGGATACATTTTTGTAAACTTCTAAAGGCTACTTGAGGACAAGTAGGATTCAAGTAGGGGATATTTGATGACATCAAATAACGTCAATTTTATAGCATCATTTATCCCATGTAATTAACCCATTTTGTATAATTATTGCAAATAATGGTTACTTAAATCGTTCATATTTAAGAATTGCAGTAATTATAGAGTACTTGGTGAAGTTATGCTAAAAGGAACGTATTTTGGAGCATATACAAAGAGTTCGAGAAAGTCTACTGATCTGACAGAAAATACGCCGAATTATTCTAGACCTATACGACGTATCCAAGACTTTGACGAATCAAAAGACCATTGCCTGACTTTGAAGAATACGCCGTATCCACATCAACGATACGCCGTATATAATACTTTGGTCAACGAAGAAGAACCAACTGGTTTTACCTCAATACGTCGTATCCATCAAGAAGATACGGCGTATCTGTGCCTACACTTCACAAATAACCATGAAGGATTGGAGACCCAATACGCCGTATCCAGGAGACATCAATACGCCGTATTCACAATATAGTAATAAAATATTCTGGAAGATATCAAACGTGGTCCTTACTCTAAGAAATCCCCAATACGCCGTATCCCACATTGCTCGATACGGCGTATCGACTAGTTTCCAGACCCTATAAATAGACGACCCAAAACTCAGTTTTAGGTATGCAAGTGAATCCCTAAACCACCAAGTCGACCAAGAGACGAATAAAGGAGCATAGAAGGTCAGAAAAGAGCCTCAAGATCATAGGAAAACTCTTGTAATCTTCGCGCAACCGAATACGCGTTCGATTAAGGTTTCTTTATTTTAATCGTTCATATATCAAACCGTGTGTATTTTTACAATGACTATCGGCTGATACCTTTAGGTATCAGCCATGTTTATGAAGATCTAATGTTTGGTTTGTTTATCTTGATTGCTTAATTTATCGTTGATTGTTGATTATGTTTATCAATTTATACTTGTTTACGTGCTTAAGTATGCGACCTATCATTCAACTGGGTCTAGTCCTACATATTTAATGCGCTGCAACTTCGGTGTTGTTTGGGCGTAGGCTAAGAGTCCGGGATAGCTCTCCATATTGCAATTTATATATCTAGAATCATAGGATCACAAATATTGACCTATCCTTGCCTTTAGTTTAGTGAGCTTAGTTGAGCCATAAGGTGACCTTGGTATCAACGAGTACGTTCTTATTCCATTGGTAAGGACTCGGACAGTGGACTACTAGTATATAAAGAGCCGTTAAGCAGTAAGTGGGTAAAGTCTCCTTGAGCTAGAGTTTAGTAAGAGCACCATTATTAATCTCATAAGATAGATTATAATCAACAAATGCTTGCTTTATGTGGATGCGTCTAATTGTGACAGAATTAGCGTGTCTAGGTCTTAGGAAGAAGTACCGCCTAAGTCTAGGAATGATATGCCCTTCGAGATAAGTCAATCATTGCACTAATAAACAAACCAGCGTTTTATCGAATTATTCATGGTTGATATGTTTTCCTTACATTAGTTCTTGACTGCTTCTCTATTGTTTGTTTGTCTTCTTGTGTGTGTCTATTGCTTTACTTGTCATCAAAACCTTAGGTTAGATAACTAAACCTCGTGTCAGTCTCTCAAGCTGAAACCCCCCTTATCATTAGATTAGGTCTAACTTAGGTCTTGCATAAATTAGATAACTAAAATACTGATAGAATTAGGAATTAACGCTCTCGCTCTTAGTGATCGACACCCTACTTACCACGAAACTCCATCTGACCGGGTACACTGCCCGTTAAAGTGTTGTTTTTAGGTATAGTCGGCATAAAATAAATAGTAAAACTTGATACATAAATAACACCTACACAACGACACATCAAGTTTTTGGCGCCGCTGCCGGGGAGTGAAGTTGTTTAATTCTTCCCAAAACTCAAAAACCAACGGCGGATTGATTACTTTATAGCCGGCGAGTTGCTCATATTACATGGCGATTAAGGAAAAACAGAAGGCGAGTTAAATACACAATTGGCAGCGAGTTGCTCTATTGTCACGGCGAGTTACCAACTGGCAGCGGTTTGATTATTTTATTGATCCAGCGAGTTAACAAAATTAGGCGGCGAGTTACTACTGCCGGCGAGTTAAGTGAAAGTTGAACTAGGCAGCGAGTTACTCCAAAACCCACGGCAGTTTGCCTTATTGTTCGGCTGCGGTTGATTAAAATACAAGCGGCGGTTGCTCAAATTCAGGCAGTTTGGTTTATATTTTTTGCGGCGGTTTGATTTGTTAATTACATGCAGTTTGGTCATTTCAATGGCGGGTTTGCCTTAGGTTTTTGGGGACGGTTTGAGTACTTAAGGTAGGGGTTTGATTACATAATAAAGGAAAATAGTCACTTTAGGCAAATTGGACTTTATCTTTAAATCGACAAACGTTAAAACATAATATCTTAACCATTATTGATAAAACCATAAACAGGGTTAACCACAATCAATCAACAATCAAACATTAACATCAAACGATCATTCATTTACGGTTTTCTAGTGATTTTGTAAAATCCCGTTAAATTATTTATCGGTTTAAATCTTAGACTTGTAAAATCCCGTAAACTATAAATCAAGATGTCTAATATGTCAGAAGATATCCAGTATGCCGGTTCTGATACCCGCCCACCAACGGATTCGTCTGCATTGTCTGGGAAAAGATAATGGAGAGAATATAATGAAATCAATTACTGAAGGTCCATTTCAAATGGGAACAATGAGAGATACCCTTACTGAAGGAGGTGAGGGTGCACTTCATCTAGGTCCAGTAAGGGCTAGAGTCTTTGCCGACCTTTCAGCTGAAGATAAGGAAAGGTATAAAGCTGACATTCGTGCTACGAATATCTTACTTCAAGGTATACCAAAAGACATCTACACACTCATCAACCACTTTACTGATGCCAAAGACATTTGGGACAATGTGAAGATGATTCTAGAAGGTTCTGAATTGACAAAGGATGACCGAGAATCTCAATTATACGATGAATTTGAACACTTCTGTCAAATCAAAGGAGAACCCATTCATGTATACTATGTCAGGTTTACAAAGCTCATTAACGACATGAGAAACATAAAGATGACCATGCCCAGAATGCAGCTTAACTCTAAGTTTGTGAACAACATGTTACCTGAATGGAGTAGATTCATTACAGAAGTCAAACTTAACAGAGGTTTAAAAGAGTCTAACTTTGATCGGTTGTATGCCTACTTGAAGCAGCATGAGGTACATGCAAATGAGAACAAAATGATGATGGAAAGGTTCATTCAACCTACTAATGACCCCTTAGCACTAGTGTCTAATGCATCAAATCAGAAGTATCCAACACAATCATCTGAGTCTTCACAATCCTCGAATCAACCATCAATTACTGATAACTTTCAACTGGACACAGGAAGCACGTCAATTGATAACTTGATCGAAAGCCAAACCAACACACTTGCCCTCCTCAACCAATCATTCAAAGCACATCTTCCTCAAATGAACAATCAACTCAGAACTTCCTCAAATGAGAGGAAAAATGCAAGAGGAAATGTTATAGCTGGGAATGCTAGAGGTCAGAACAAAGGTGGAAACATGAATCCTGGTCAAGCTAAACCCATTATGTGTTACAACTACAAAGGAATCGGGCACATAGCACGAGAATGTCCACAACCGAAGTCCTGTATTTAATGTTTTATCTATACAATGAGGACGTTGTATAATTCAAGTGGGGGGATGGAATTAGAATGTTTACTTGTCTAAATTTTCACAATAATATACTTAAATTAAAAAAAAATTTGAAAGCATACTTTTGGTGGAAAGTCTTGATACATACCCGCACACAATAAACATTGTTAGTTTATTATGAGGATTTAACTTTATCCGTTTCCAAATATGTTTACCTAAATCCATAAAATATGAGTGTGCTGGGTGATTGTTGTAGAATTTGACTTGGTTTGGGATATCTATCGAGGACTCGTAATAATGAGTACTATAGAATTTAGATAGAGTAACTTGTTTTAAATTGTGTAAATTTTAGGGATTACACCCTAACTTGCCTTACATGTTGCTTATTTAAACTAAACTAAGCTGGCCACAGTTCTTCCTACATCTGGATTCCCATACAAGTGAGGATAACAGACGAATATAGGTGAATCATCGATGCCCACTGTGAAGTAAGAAACAACGATTTTGGGTGTTTCTCGTCAATTCATAAGCCTGGATCGCATTGGATTACCAGTTATCACATGTTTGATCTTTTACAAGATTTCCCATGTCACCTAACGCTGTGCTGTTTGATGTTGACACTAGAGGGATTTACATTCATAACCATGAAATTATAATGAGTATCACTATGAATGTTCTTGCAAGATCACAAGGATAATGCGTTGGACTCTTTAGTACACTTGTGTTCTTATTTGTGAATAACAAGCGTATTTTGACATTGTGTCCTAATAAGATTTATATATTGATCTCTTTTGGCTCTAGACTCGATTCGTGCACTTTAATTTTAGTAATCGGAAGCTGGAGCTGACTGCCACCTTTTTAATATCAACAATCTCAGAGTGAGATGTCAATAGATAACGTATGTATCTCCGTGAAAATGAGGTTTTAACGCAACACAAGTTTAAAATAACGATTCGTTAAGCTAGGAAGCAAAACGGGTCAAATTAGGGTTTCAAAACGTAAACGCGCGAGTTTTAAGTTCAAATTCCTTCAATAATCAATAAAGTGGTTATTTTAACATTAGTGAATAATGCTAGGATAGATTATAATAACATTTAATCATTATAACATTTAGTTTTAAGAAAAACATAAAATTAGGGTTTCGGGTGTACGGTTTTGGATCAAAATGGAAAATGAGCATGAATTGAGTTATAAAACTTTAACAAGAGTATATTTAGGATCATATGAACATTATAAGAGTGTAGGAGCAGAAGTATAATCCTTAGAACCTGGGTATGAGCTTCAAAGAGCAAAAATGGTGGAAATGGGTCGTTTCGGGTAGTATTTCCACTCGTACGCCATGTGTCTTGTTCCCGGGGCTTCAAATCTTCAAAGCTTTGCTTGAATGATCTTCTTAGATAATCCTAGGATCATATGGATCAGAGAATGTTTGCTCAATTGGGTTATAGAAAGAAGAAGTGGGGGATGAGTAGAAATGAGAGATTTAGGGTTCTATTTATAGTTGAAAACACTTAGGGCTTAAGGTTTCTTCTATGATGTTGGGAAAATAGATTGTAACAAACTTAATACTGGTAGTATAACAGTTAAGTCTGGTAGTAATAGTTAGTTCTATTAGTATTGAGTTAAGGATGGTGTTGAGATGTTTGCTTGTCGCGGCTAATTTAGAACAAAAGAGGGAGGATGTGGCTTCAATTTAGGGACAGAAAGAAAGTTTGTAGCAGGAGGGTAAAGCAGCTTGGGGGAACATATGGGTAGTCATGAGGTGCTTGTGTGCAATAAGAGTTCAAACAATTGGTCCCAAGTGCAAAGCAAAAACAATCCGCGGGATTGTTTTGAGTTTTCTTTTCTAGGGATCGAATCGATTATTTGACCATATTTCGAAACACATTATCAAGAAATGTTTAAAAACATGTTCTCTATAGTTTGTAATAAGAAGTATTTACAAAATTTAGCTATGTTTTGGTTTTAAAACGGGTTCGAAATTGAATAAATAATCGTCGCGGGTTCACATAGGGCTCGATTAGGGTTGCTTGGCTTTCTGGACTATAATTCGTGTATAATGGATCAAAGTTATATAAAATTGATCTAAGGCATTGTATAATGGATTATCATTAGGATTGATCATTGTTTAAGTTAAAATGGTCAAATGAAATAAAATAAGCCGCGCGTTGGATTATGGTTTATTATTAGGATTCGTTAGGGTTTCTAGCTTTGATTTCTTGCACAGTGCCAGGTTAATGATAAATAATGATTTATAAACTCATTTTTATGAGTTTAACAATAGTTTCTTGGTTGATTGTTCGGGGTTAAAGAGATGGTCAATAAATGAGTAGCGAGGCGTGTCATAATGATCCATTTAGTACGTATTAGGGATACTGGATTCAGAAATGATGAAATGATGATAGAATATGATTGTTAATGTTGTAATTTAAGTGATTACAACTTATTTGAGTATTGGTTTAAGTTTACAATGGATAAAAATGAAGAAACGGGTCATGGTTTAGTATTTTGCTCGGGTTAGGGTTTCTTACTTTTGTATTAGGGTTGTGAGTGTAAAAATGTATATGAAAGTTTATGAATAGAATAATTAGGGTTTAAACATTGTATATTGAGTGTATTAGCTTTTACAAAAGTGGTGGTGAAGAAATTGAAGGTAAAACAGAGGTAAAACGGCTATTTTAGATATCGTGCATTAATGACTTGTATATTGTGCTTTGAAAGCTTGTACTTGACTTGTAGGGAGTTTATATTTCAAATGAAATGTTATATTACTTGTACATATGCTTTAGTAGCTTGTACATTCACTTTAGATATTAAATCTTCATGGAATTAGGGTTTAGAGGTATACGATAACGGTTTAAAGCCCGTTTTGATATAACGTTGCGAATGGTACATTATAGGAATAATGTACTTTGTAATAAGGATATGATGATATTGACTTGACATATTGTGATGTTTGCTTGACATATATGAAGACAGGATTGCCATAGATAGGTTGCGTGAGCTCGTCTACTTTAGTTATGTAAGTTACATGACATACTGAGATATTGACAATGCAAGTAATGTAATAAAGCGAAAAATTTCCCCGTATAATTGTGATAATAGAAAAATAGGTTTTGTATTTGATGAAAATTCTTGGGTTGTTATATGATATGCCCTTCAAGATAAGTCAATCATTGCACTAATAAACAAACCATCGTTATTGGACGAATTATTCATGGTTGATATGTTTTCCTTACATTAGTTCTTTGATCATTTCCACTATCGGTTTGTTTATCATGTGTGTGTGTTTTTTCTTTACTTGTCATCAAAACCTTAGGTTAGATACACAAAACTATGCCAGTATCTCAGGCTGAAACCCCCTTTTGCATTAGTTTTAGGTTTAACTTAGATAACTAAAATACTAATAGAATTAGGTATTTAACGCTCTGACTCTTAGTGTCGGACACCCTATTACACGAATACTCCATCTGACCGGGTACACTGCACGTTAAAGTGTTGTTTTTAGTATAGTTTTTTGGCATAAATTAAATAGTAAAACTTGATACATAAATAACACCTACACAACAACACATCAAGTTTTTGGTGCCGCTGCCCCGGGGAGTAAAAATTAATCTTGATTTTTATTTTATGTTTTGGTTTTTAACATTATATTAGATCTAACCATTAGGAGTAGTGTTAATTAGATTAGTGTTATTTATATTCCTGCTTGTTTGCTTACTCTGTTTGTGTTATACGGCATATTCAGTCTCACTGATAGACGTATTGGTTTCTTTAACAATTTTTTTTTAGTAAGAATTGTTAATGATGGTCGATGCACTGAACATCACTATGAAAGAACACATCAGGCTTGAAGAAGAAAAAGCTCAAAAATGTGGTAAAGTATTTAACTGGGAAATTGCTAAGTATGGTAAGATCTGGTATGATGAAGACATTCACAATCTCAGATCCGTTGAAACCGAATTCCCAGCTATAGCCTTTAATGATGGGGTATCATCTGAAAAAACACTTTCTTATGAGCCCACGGTAAGTTCTCTTAATGATGAAATGACTTTAGAATTTCATTTGACGACTCCGACGATGATGATTACACGGTAATTTTTGACAAAAACTCGTTTTCTTATAAGATAATTTCTTCCAATAATTTGAAAACGGATTCTAAAAATGATAATGAAAAAGTCAATTTGCCTTTACTTCCATCATGTAGCAATACGATCAGTTGTTTTGAGGATTTTGACTTCTTTAAAGATTTTTATAATGAATTTCCAGCCATTGTTTTACATTTATGCTCATAACGTTAAATAGATTTATTAACTGGAACTATTTTAAGCCCTCAACATATCGATGAATTTGATTTAAATGATAAAACATCATTGTTCGAATATGATGAAGATGAACAAAATGTTTTGTACTTTAATGATCTATTCCCCTTCAACATTATTCATCTCGATGATTTAAAGTTGAAAAAAGACAATGGTGATAATGAGATCGATATAATACAGTCTTCGGAGGATAATGAAATTACACAAGGGTCAAATAAGCTTTTGAAAACAAGTCATGATACATCTAATAAATTGAAAATTTTGTCAAGAAATTAAATGTTAAAATCGTGACTTGTAATTATCTTAACAATGAGATGCTATTACATCTTATTAAGAATATATATGTGTCATTTGGCATCCCGTTCGACCCTAAATTATTTTATATGGATGGGAGTCAAATTGGGGCAAGTCTAATTTAAGACTTTCTGTAAACAAAAGTGCATTCGGCCGGAATGACAACCCAGAATGTTATTTTTCAATTTTTATCATGTTGTCTTCAGTACTGTCTATATGGTCGTATCCAACCCCCATGGAATACGGACGTATAGGACCTTTTGGACGTATCCAGTCTCCTTATTTTAGAACGGTTATAAGACATATTCGTTAAACGAATAGTCGTATTTCGACTTCTACAGGTTCTCATTACGATGTATCACATGGGGAATGGATACGGCGTATCAACCTCCTGTACAGTTTTCGGTATTTATTTCGAGTCTAACCAAATGAATACACGGAGATAGAATTGCATTTGTTTTTTGGGAATTTATACTGGACCTTGTGAAATAAAATCAATTAATATTGGTGGAGGAGAATTTACAAATCTGGAAATCTTGAAGTGTTGGAGTCTTGAAACCTCAAGACGGCTGTTCAACACAAATTCTTGCTCAATAAATCTACATGGAGAATCACTACCGAGCAAATATCAGGGGAGTTTCTGATAGAACTAAAACACGTGATAGTTCTTCGATCGTTTATAGCTTGAGGTTTGTTTTGACCTGGAGCTTCTAGGTTCATGATACAAGACAATAAACCAGTGAACGGATATAAGAACAAATCAAAGTTATCATAACAAGGTTTTTCTTTATTAACACTCCAAGCCCCAATATTATTTGATCAGAATAATACGGTTACATTAATGAACTGTAACAAGATCAAGTTACCTTGACCTTGAAGGACTAATACACTTAACTCTAAGTCGTCTAAATTGTCCCTTGGGGAAGTTAACCACAAACGTGTTTCGTATTACACTAAATATACATGCCTGTACCTCCTTTTATAACATATGGAGTCAGACTTACACAGAATAGGATAAACATTAGACAACTAAATGTTTTAAACATTAAGGAATATCTTCTGTTATCTTTATCTTCTTAAGGAAATCTTCCAGAATCTTTATATTTCTCCTACATCTTGTAAAATTCTTTAATGACGATTTTGATCCTTTTGTTTCATTACTTATTTCTTTGTCTCATCAAATTATAATTCCCAACAATCTTCCCCCGATTTGTTAATAACAAAACTAAACCATGTTCTTGTACGAACTTCATTCTTAATCGCTTTAATCAAAGCTTCCCCTTGAGTTGAGATCATGGATCTCTGGAATGAAACAAACTTCCCCTTAATCATATTTCCTTTGTACCATGCCACACCAAGGATCTACAAGTTGCCAATAGTACCTGTTATCATCTTCTTTCCCTTTTTGTCATAATCCAATCGGGGGACATATGAATATAATCAAACTTTGATCTTGACCATACAAACCAAATATCTCACTATCTAATCAAGCCTTCTAACTCCTCAATTTCCCTCCAGACGCGCCTCCTTATTATTATAAATGAACTTTGTGCAGTAGAAACTGTAAACTAACAGTAGTAATAATGACTTACATGTAGTAAAAAACCTTTCACCTTTATGCGGTGCATGTAAAATGGTTTAACACGGAAATAATTTGCTTCCCCTTAAATCAATGTGTTAACCATTTCTTAAATCTTCAATTCTGTAAGCTCTATGTAATGATTACTGATGAAGAGAATTAAGTATAACGAACTTGATGCTAAAGTAGAATAACCCAAACTTGTGTCTTATGTCTTGTACTATCCACATCACGTCAAACTTATAAATAAATCTGTGAAATATAAGTAGATCGCACCCTTGACAAAAAATATCCCTTTTCTTCTATGAGACAATAACAACGTAGGATAGCAAATGTGAGCATTGAGCACAATAATTTGTAAATCACACTCTCCTTTGCTGATTTTCAAGTCTTCGATCACATCATTGAAAAACACAAACAGTTACTCTAAAAATGTTGTAAGCCATTTGAGATATGATAAGAACACATACCCAAGTAATTCCACTTCAACTTCAAATAGGTGATAATTAATCATCTTCGTAACCAATTAATTCAAACAATCCAAAAACGAGCCTTTTAAACATTTTAAGAACATTTAAAACAAAATCAATTTGTTAGCTTCCCCTTAAACCAATCAGTAGTAACCAACAGTAGTAACTCCTTCCTTTTGTACAAGATCTTAACTCAGCCGAGAACCAAAATGATGTGTTACCCGATATCAATCAATACTAGCAGCTAATTAAATCATACTGTTAGATTATCTCCTTGCCTTCCATGTTTTTAGAAACGCTTTATCTGTCACAAAAATGTCACTTATTCAATGTAATAAAATTATCATTACTCCCATAGCTTTTAGCGACCACTTTATAGGTCTGTAAATTAATCATATGTGTCTTCTTTGGAGCTAGTAGTACGAGAAAGCTTGGCCGTATTAAACATAAGGCTAAGCAGAGTATTAGAAATTACATTAGGTTGAGAGTACTAATGCGATTACTATAAGTACTAATTCATTGGGTACGGGTTCATTTTCTTGTATAGCACAAACTAGTAGTTCTTCGTGTCCAAGCTTAGCCATAAACATATAACGAGCAGTATTCAATATAGTAAGCAGTAAATAAGACCACCAAAAGGATTAGCTGTATAAACAAAGTGGTAATTATTCCACTAGTATAACACTTTTCAAGGAGGAACGTTATAGCTGTTGTGGTTGCGTCACAAGTAATCAAACCACAACCTGCTTTAATTTATACATCAGATGCAAACTATTCCTTCTTGAATTCATGTTATTGTGCACGTGTTCCAGCATGAAGCAAATTAAACGACCAAACCTGCTGCCTTTTTCTTCATATCAAGAAACGAACAAACCCTAGACAAATTAGGGTTTTCTTGAATCTCCAAGCAGCCTTCATTAATCACCTTCTACTAGGGTTCATCACCAATCTAAGGATTGACTCACCAAAACTAGTAGAGACATTATGGATCGACATTCGAATGTTGTTGTACCACGACCCATGATAAATCCTAACTTAGGGCTTCATATAACTTCTTCTTGAATGTAATACAACCTTGATATTGAACTAGGAAACACTTGTTGCTCCTCCTTTATGTCGTACACACATGATAACATGTTTCTTCTTTGATTACAATTAGGGTTTAACAAACCCTAATGTTGACGAATATGACTAGCATCCAAAACAGAAAACTTGAACCTTCATTTCTTCATAAATTCGACATCAAGACAAACCTTGTAGATCCTAGATCGAGAGCCACGAGGCTCTGATACCACCTGATAGAACTAAAACACGTGATAGTTCTTGGGTCGTTTATAGCTCAAGGTTGTTTAGACCTCATCTAGGATCATGATGAACAAAGACAATAAACTTGCGAGTGGAATATGATATACAAATCAAATTATAATTAAAGGTTTTTCTTTATTAACAATCCAAGCCCCAATATTATTTGATCAGAATAATACGGTTACATCAATGAACTGTAACAGGATCAATTGACCTTGAGGCTAAACACTATACATTAGACGTTTCCTTTTTATATTTTTCCCTTCGGGATTACTAACATGTTTTTCTTGTAATACCAAATTAAATCGCCTGGTATACTCTTTTATAAACATAAGGAGTCAAGACTTCCAAAGAAAGTAAACAGTTAGGAAACTATAATCATTTTAAACATTAAGAAATATCTTCTGTTATCTTTATCTTCTTAAGGAGATCTTCAAGTATCTTAATTTTCTCCTACATCTTGTAGAATTCTTTAATGACGACTTTGATTCCTTTTGTTTTCATTATTTATTTCTTTTGTCTCATCAATTCAGAATTCCAACAGTTTCTCATCTTATTTTTTTAATCCGTATTTAATGTTTATATATACAACGAGGACGTTGTATAATTCAAGTGGGGGATGGATTTAAAATGTTTACTTGTCCTAATTTTCACACTAAAATGCTTAATAATGCTCAAATTAAAAAAAAATTCATGCAGACTTTTGTGAAATTACTGATACAACCGCACACAATACCTTGTTAGATATTATATGGATTTTTAACCTTAATCGTTCCAAATGTTTACCCCAATTCTATCTAAAATATAAGTGTGTCGTGATGTTGTAGTTTAGAACTTGGCTTGTTGGCTTGGTATATCTATTCGAGACCACAATAATGAGTACTATGGATTTAGATGGAGTAACTTGTTTAAATTGATAAATTTTAGGATTACACCCAAATCGCCTTTACATGTTGCTTATTAACTAACTACAATAAACCCTTTGTTTACTCTCACTTTAAGAGTAAGATACCCCTAGAACAACCCGTAGAGCCAATCCTTTAGGAACTACACCAACTATTTGTTTTGTTACACCTTTACACCTTAGCCTACCCTGTTAGATTAAGTTTATTTTACAGTTGCTAGTTGCTTAAAGTGTAGAGTTTGTATTTCCCTAGTCTTGTGTCTATTTTGGTACGGTTGGAAGAAATTTGCACATTGCAAATGGGAATGTATATTATAGTCAAAACTATTGTATTTTTACTACCATCGCAATTAATGGTACACCCGAAGAACGAAGAATTATCGAAGGAATTATCCGGAATTATTATGATCGTGAAGATGGTGAAACTACACCGAGTTTTGTAGTATAGTGTTAGCAAAAAAATCAAAAAAATTAGAAAAATCGCAACAAAAAAGAGAAGAAAAGTTTGAAGATAATCGTTTCGCAACTACCAAAGGAATTACACGAAGGATCGATTATTCGTTGATACAAATCGACGATGTAGAGTATTGTATAAAGTGGAAGATATCGCCACTTGCCTTGTAAAGTATGTAAAGTATGGGATGATTGGGAAGTTGACCGTTACGGGAACGCCAACTTAGGTTGTTGTTTTTGATCTATGATCAAGACGTTGTAAATAGTTGTGTCTTTATCATGGTAACGGTCAGGAAAAAGTGTCTAGCAACTTGTATTTTAGACTTAATCTATTTGTTTCGTAACTTTTATTTAACAACAATTTAATTCCCTTTCCTAATCATTAACCATGGGTTTTACGCGAATGAGGATGTGATCGAGCGTGCATGTCTATTCCGTCGTTACGGCCATGTATGCATGTCTCAGCTGCCTTGTTGGTTTATTACTATTGGTGAAAGTTAGAAGATCCCTACCCTATATCATTCTTCATCCTAACCGTTGGTTAAATTCGAATGAGGATGTGATCGAACACACATGTCTATTCCGTCGTTACGGCCATGTATGTGTGCTTCAGCTGCCTTGTTGGAGTGGTACTTTTGGTGAAAGATTGTAGAATGATCAACCCTAAGCCTTATCTTAAAAACCCATATTTACCTTTATAAACTTGTTACTCCTTAGCTTTAGTGGTGGAGATGTGTATCCTTGCCAAGCTTATGATAGAATACTCGTCACGACCAAGCAATTGAGCGAATTAGTTACATGTTACCACATAGATTAGTTGAGTGATTTGAGTGTTTTCATCTTCCTATTTCGTGAGGTGTTTGGTTGTGTACTTGTAATAGATCAAATAAATGCTTTAACGGAAAATATCCTTAGGGATACATTTTTATAAACTTCTAAAGGCTACTTGAGGACAAGTAGGATTCAAGTGGGGGGATATTTGATGACATCAAATAACGTCTATTTTATAGCATCATTTATCCCATGTATTTAACCCATTTTGTATAATTATTGCAAAGAATTGTTACTTAATCGTTTATATTTGAGAATTACAGTAATTATGGAGTACTTGGTGAATATTAGCAAAAGGCGCGCATTCTAGAACTTAAATGAATATATTTTGAAGATTACTATTCTAATAAAGGAAGACCTCAACAACAAACACTCACCCCCACCACCTAAAAACCCCTCATTTAACAGTATGACCCACCCATCACACGCCCGACCCCACCTATTATAACAAAAGTGAGTTCCAAGACTTACAAAGGAAGATAAACATTAGACAACTAAATCTTTTAAACTGTAAGGAATATCTTCTGTTATCTTTATCTTACTAAGGAGATCTTCCAGAATCTTTATATTCTCCTTCATCTTGTAGAATTCTTTAATGACGATTTTGATCCTTTTGTTTCATTCTTTTTTCTTTTTTGTCTCATCAAATCTATAATTCCCAATAAAGCATGTCTTCAATGTCATTCAAGTGTAGATTCACGAAGTCACCTTCTTTGAATTTGTAAAGTTGACGATCAAATCTTCTCACCACAATCTCCTCCAAATAACCATAACCATGCAATTTGTTTACCTTCACACTTACCACACTCAGAATCTTTAAGAGAGAGTAGACATCATTCTTAGAGAACCTGTTGAGATGAGATCTGTAGAATAGTTGATGCTTGGGTCCCTAAGGCTTGATTCCACGCTCAACATCTTTGTCATAACCCACTTTGGTAACACTTCATTGCTTCAGGATCATGTCTTCTATACCTACTAACTCATACCTTGCAGCCTTCATCTTCAAAATTGAAGTAGTATACTTCCTTTCTGAATCTGTGGATTTCAAGTATTCTAGATCATTGTTGAAGAAGTATTCTGAAGCTATGGTTAGATGACCTGGATGACCTTTCAGAGGAAGAGGTTTACTCAAGTCAAATGGGCATCGATCACCTTTAGGGTTTTCCTATTCAAGTCAGTTAGATAGAGCTTTATAGCATTCTTACATATTGTACTCGATTTTAATGCTTACTTTTGACAGGTGCCCTTCAGAAGATTGTAGACTGGTCCAACCAAATTTACTTTAGTAATATTGTCTAGCTTGAGACGATTCTTTGCAAACTTAGAGAAGTCAATTGGAGTGGTCATAAGCTCGTCAAATGTGAGTGGATCCTTTTAAATAGACAACAGATCATTAAACCATGTTTGTTTTGGTTGATCATCAATGACTTGACACTTGTTCCATTCTGGAACTGGAGTAGGAGGCCTTGGAGGCTTTTTGAACCAGTTCTTCTTTAGAGCATTGTCAGTCTGTGGTTCTGAGTCATCTTGAGGTTGATCAGCATCATTCACATTCTCATGAATAGGTTTTTCTTCACCAATTGTTACCTTATGCGTAGCTTCTTTAACTGACTCTTTAGCAGATGCAAATTTACTAGTTTTAGAAGATTTAGGTAGAGTATCACCTTTGTAGGTTTCCTTAGATTCTAAAGATGTATTTGAGGGTTCAGAGTCCTTTCCCGAGCTTCTCTTCCTTTTCCCTTGGTTTGATCCAGTAGAAGGGTCTTCATCTTCTTTACGGTCTCTTTTCCTCAGAACTAGGATCACTCTATCCAAGTCATCTTCATCCTGAATTAGTGAAAGCATGAGTGCATCATATAAAGCTTTATGTGTTGGATATTTTTCATAAGACTTAAATTCCCTCATCATCTTGGAAAGGATCTCCTTTTGTTTGAATTCAGCCTTGGCAGCTTGATCATATGGTGTAGCTGAGAATTTTGGCATTTTCTTCTTGGTTGCACGCTCTTGCTTGATCTTGATAACCCGCCCCCACCCAATACACCACCCCCCACAACACCCAAACCCCACCCCACCCCCACAAAGTGTGGTGTGTTACCCCCCCCCCCCCCCCCCCCCACTACCCCCCCCACAACCACCACCCCCCCACCCAAACCCCCCCCCCCCCCTATGTCCCCCACCCAAAACAACACAAAATTTGTGTGAAAAATAAAAAACAAAAAAAAAGAAAAAAAAAAAAAAAAAATTGTAATTTCCTATTTCTGAGAGCTTTGTTGTATAAGTTCTTTAGTGTGTTTCTGGAGCACCTTTTGAAGAGCGTCTCCAAGACTTGATCCAAGATACTTATTTACAGCTGCTGGTACCTAAGATCGAATCGTTGCAAGAATTGCTGGAGAATGATCAACTTGTTTGAGCCCTTGAATATCCTTTTCCAATTCAGATACTTTTTGAACAATTGCTGGTAGTGGATCGAGAACTGTAGTTGTAACACTTGGAGCTACAGTGGTGATTGGTGGTGTAGGGATTGGTGTTATTTGGAACGAGTCGTAATTATGAGGTGGGCCCACCAGTTACTAAATAACGGTGGGGCCTCTCGGATACTAACCTAATTAATGGGACAAAGCCCATTAGGGTTTGGTGAGTATATAGAGAGCACCTCGGCTCTCATCTAAGGTACGCCCTCATAACCCTAACTCTCTACTAAAACCTAAACCGATTACTTACTCTCACGCCGGAGGATAATCGTGGGAGACAATCCCACGGTAAGCCTAACGGTGCTTTGTTTTCTTAGTACGCAGGTCTCATACATCAAGACTTAATTGATACAGGAACCGGAGCCTAACAGATCCGTATTACACCTAATTCGGACCTAATCAAGGATCGTCTAACTTTTGTATCAACATATAGAAAATGACTGTAATGAATAAAAACCAATATTCGACAAAAAAGATTATATGTCAACTTTTGATATTTTCTTAGAACATAGAGTTTTAAAATCAGCCAGACATGCATTCCTCCTAATATGCGTGGGGGTCATAGGTTTCTTGTTTTTTTTCTTTAGATCATTTCCCTTCTTAACCTTTGGTTCTGACTTCAATACACGCTTCTTTTTCTTTACAGGTTTCTCATCTTCAGAGGAAGAAAAAGATTAATATACATGTTTCTTCCTCTTCACATGTTTCTTAGGATTCGAGACCCTCTCTTCTTCAGACGAAGACTCAGGCTCAGGAACATGCTTCATATTCTTAGACTTTGAAACATTCTTTATCTTCTTACCACCTTTTAAAGCTATCTCATCTTCGGACTCACTATCAGACTCGAAACCAACATTTTTCTCACCTTTTAAAATATTTCCCTTAACACTCTTTCTTTTTACCTTTTTAACCAACTACTTATCACTTTGATTTAGCCTCGTTACTTTCCTTATCCTTATAATTTTCCTTAGCTTCATATTCCTCGTCTTCCTCATCAGAATCACCCTCTCCTACATCATCACGCTTTTCATCAGAAACACACTCGCCCACATCTTCATCAGAAACACCCTCATCCGCATTACCACGATCTTCAACAAAACAACTCTTTTCACTTTCCCCTCCTCGGACGCTACCTCTTCATCCTTTACCCCTTTAGACGCTACCTCTTCATCTGATCTCTTCCTCTTGCCAACCTTTGGTTTGACATGAAGCTTTTGTTTGACAGGAGCGTTTGATATGACAACATCTTTTGATTTTTGTTTGACAAGAGTCTTGAGATTAGGCTTCGAATTAATTATCTTCTTAAATACTTGTTTCTTTGCAGCCTCACCAGCCTTTATATTAAGTTTCAGCTTATTTTCGTGACCCCCGTGACCTTGAGGAATAGATTTCACATGGCCAAATTTCTTTTTAACAGATCCACCTGCATCAAAAAGTTGATAATCACAAATTTATATAGTAAACCTAAAAAGTTAATAAACGCAAAAGAAGAACAATATTCTACTACATAACTACATCAATATACCTACGTAAAAATAACAAATTGCGTGTGATTCAAAATAAACTACTTTAACTACAACAAAACTATTTCAAATGAACATTCACATATATATATATGCAACTTCAATATACAATCATTATCTACTGATTATCAATTAAATAAACAAATGTTTAACAACATCAATAAAATTCACATGTGTTTCTTCATCAAATATCAACATCAATACTAACACTTTAAAAATAAACACTACTTAACAGATATCAACATGAATACTACTACTTAAATAAACAATCACATGCAATTCTTCATCAAAACTACCTCAAAAACATTCAAAATTTTATCTACTACTTCAATATGAACAGTGAAAATTTTATCTACTACTTCAATAAACAATTATTATATACTATATACACAATATTTAACAGCATGGATAAAAAAGAAATCACATGTGATTCTTCATCAAACTAAAATCTGTAGGAAATAAAGACACCGTTTATATATAATTTAAAATTACAATATCAAGAAGAAAATTAAAATATACTTTGAAGAGAATATATGAAGAAACTGAACAAAGTCTTGCCCTTTTTATAAAGAACCTGAACAAAGTCTGAAATGATTAACAAAGAGGAACGAGGCACGTGTTGGACATGCTTCCCTTAAAACAATTCCGTGTACAATAATCACGGTTGTTTCCCAAGGTACAATGGACGGAGCATGATTACCCGGAATTGACAAATTGCCCAAAATTCTGCTAAAATTCTTGTGTGTTTTAGTGTGTTTGGTCTATTTGGAATGGTTGAGATTGCCTTCAATTTATACAGATTCATATTCTAACATATGGTGTAATGGTGCAATCAATATTGGTTAATTATCATTAATTTGCTGTTATAAACCTTTCAAACAAATAATAACAGCCAATCTAATTGTCAATTAATGACTCATTAATTTGCAGTTACAAACCTTTGAAACAAATAATAACAACCAATTCAATTGTTAGTTAATGACTCATTAATTTACTATTATAAACCTTTAAAACAAATAATAACAGCCAATTCAATTGTCAGTTTCCAAACAAAACTCATAACTAACATTTAATCACTTTTCCTCCACTGCAACTACCCTTCTTTGAGACTCGATATCTCATTCACACTAACTCTGTTTTGGACATATACTGGCTCATTATACAGCCTTAAACTTAATAATTATATTCACTAATAATTATCTATGTCCAAAATTAGTGAAAACTCATTTTTCCATTAAACTTTTCTAACAATCCCCCACATGAATGGAGATCGAGTAAAAACTCACAAAATTCCAATAAATTTTAGCGGTTGAGTCTTGCATAGGATAGGTAGGTGTTACCCTTTGAACCTTTTCCTTGTGACTTATACTTAGCCTCCTAGCAGCCAGTAGAATTTGATGTCTTTGAACTGTCTGCTGTTTGTGTAAACGACAATATATGTTCACACAGGACTCTTCCAGACACTGTCAACTCCTCATAGTCGTGTTCGTTATGGTCATGAACACTAGCCTGGTTCTGCAAGAGCTCTTAGGAAATACGCCCCTTACACTTCCTTTCGAAGCGACCCTACTTCTCTCTCACATTGGTGATTCTCCACTAATCATTAAAAACATATGTTTTGCTATTTCATCTTAAATCATTATGCTTTGTAATTTCATCTTGAATCATTAAAGCCATATGGTTAACCTCATATTGTCACTGTTATAGGAATGGACTAGGAAATTTACTAACTCCTTTAGATTGATAGAGAGTTGATTACTCCCCCCACAGTGACCTCCCTCGGTTTATACAATTAGGTTGTCCTATTGAACCCAGATCTTGGGATCTCCAGTCAGCTGGGTTAGGTTTTTCTTCATATAAACTTTTTTGGGGCTTTAGTCCCATTCCTCCACACAACTCACTCTCTGCTTAAGCCTTTTATAAGCGGATCCGTGATGTTATCCATTGAATTTCCATAGTCAATCGTGATAACTCTAGTTGAGAGTAGTTGTTGCATCAATCACTATCTATGATGGATATGTTTTGACTTACCGTTTTACATTGTGATATGAGCTCTGTTAAATTCAAATGACTATCACACTTTATAAACATGGGTGTTACCGGTTTACGCCATCTTGGTATATCCTTTACGAATTAACATAAATATCCCGCATATTCTCTAAATTTATCTCAAATGATAAATTCATATTTCATCATAGATTTAGCTATAAACGTCTATTTGAAATACTTTCAAGATTTCTAATACATAGCTTCCCACTTAGCGTAAACGCATACACTCTAGTGGATCTAGATTCTTATATATAAGAATCCATATTTGTATTACTCTATCATTTGATAGCAGCCGCAAATCTTCCATAATGCAATATCGTAAGTATCATAGTACTCGTGTAATACTATTCAAATGATCATCACCTAAATTATTGGTATATCTACTTGACTTGGTTATCAGGTCACACATACTTTATTAGACACGTAAGAAGCACAATATTCTTTGAGTAATCAAAATCGGAAACACCTTTACCTCTATTTGAAATAGATTTAAAAAGATGTCATTGGATTCTAGCTAGGCCGGAATCCCCCACATTGAACCTCTTAAGAATATTGCCCTTATAATTTTTTAACTTCAAAACAAATCCAAATGGGTTCATATTATCTTGGTTCCAATAACCATATCGAACAACTCATGCAGTTCATGTCAAATCTTGACTCCAACATGTCATTAGTGGATTTGTTCATCTTTTAATCACTTCTAGTGATAAGTATACCATCTATGTATAAACATAATAGTACATATATACTATCAATCACACATACATCCATTAATTTTGAATCCATATTCTGACATGATATGGTCAAAATTTTGATGTCATTGTTTGGAGCTTGCCTTAAGCCATATAATGACTTAATAAGTTTACAAACTTTGCTCTCTAATCCAGGAGCCATGAAACCCTCAGGTTGGTTCAAGTATAATACTTTTTTTCTAAATCCCAGTTTAGAAATGTCATTTTCACATCCATTTGATGAACTTCCAAATATCTTAATGCGGCAATAGCAAGTACTATTCTGATGACATCAAATAACGTCACTTTTATCGCATCATTTATCCCATGTAAATTTCCCCATTTGTATAATTATTGCCAAGAATTGTTACTTAATCGTTTGTATTTGAGAATTGCAGTAATTATGGAGTACTTGGTGAAAATTAGCAAAAAGGCACGCATTCTGGAGCTTAAACGAAAACATTTGAAGATTACTGTTCTGACATCCTATACGTTGTATTCATCAAGGAAGATACGGCGTATCTGTGCCTACACTTCACTAAAGACCACGAAGGAACAAGATTCAATACGCCGTATCCAGAAGAAGTCTATACGCCGTATTCAAGATATAGTAATAAAATATTCTGGAAGATATTGAACGTAGTCCCTACACCAAGAAACCCTTTATACGTCGTATTGACCTCATTCAATACGCTATATCGACCTGTTTCCAGACTCTATAAATAGAAGACCCTAAACTAAGTTTTAGGTATGCAAGTGAAGCCCTAAACCAGCAAGTTGACCAAGAGACAAATAAAGGAGCATAAAAGCTCAGAAAAGAGCCTCAAGATCCTAGGAAAACTCTTGTAATCTTCGCGCAACCAAATACGTGTTCGGTTAAGGTTTCTTTTCTTTAATCGTTCATATATGAAACCGTGTGTATTTTTACAATGACTATCGACTGATACCTTTAGATATCAGCCATGTTTATGAAGGTTTAATGTTTGGTTTGTTTATATTGATTGCTTAATTTATTGTTGATTGTTAATTATGTTTATCAATTTATACTTGTTTGCGTGCTTAAGTATGCGACCTATCATTCAACTGGGTATAGTCCTACATATTTAATGCGCTGCAACTTCAGTGTTGTTTGGGCGTAGGCTAAGAGTCTGGGGTAGCTCTTCATATTGCAATTTATATATCTAGAATCATATGATCACAAATATTGACCTATCTTTACCATTGGTTTAGCGAACAAGTTGGACTAGCAGGTGACCCTAGGATCAACAAATGATGTTATGATTCCATTGGTAAAGACTCGGATAGTGGACTACTAGTATATAAAGAGTCGTTAAGCAGTAAGTGGGTAAAGTCTCTATGAGCTAGGGTTTAGTAAGAGCACCATTATTAATCTCCTAAGATAGATTATAATCAAAAAATGCTTGCTTTATGCGGATGCGTCTAATTGTGACAGAATTAGCGTGTCTAGGTTTTAGGAAGAAGTGCCACCTAAATCTAAGAATGATATGCCCTTCGAGATAAGTCAATCATTGCACTAATAAATAAACCAGCATTTTATCGAATTGTTCATGGTTGATATGTTTTCCTTACATTAGTTATTGATTGTTCCTTTATCGTTTGTTTATCTTCTTGTGTGCATTTATTGCTTTACTTGTCATCAAAACCTTAGGTTAGATAACTAAACCTCGTGCCAGTCTCTTAGACTGAGAACCCCCTTTGCCCTTAGTTTATGTTTAACTTAGGTTTAACATAGAATAGAATCAATTAGAACTAACATAGATAACTAAAATACCTGATAGAACTAGGGATTAACGCTCTTGCTCTTTGTGATCGACACCCTACTTATCAACGAAGCTACATCTTTACCGGGTACACTCCCCATTAAAGTGTTTTTTTAGGTAAAGTCGGCAAAATATAAATAGTAAAACTTGAAAATATAAATAACACCTACACGACGACACATCAAGTTTTTGGCGCCGTTTTCGGGGAGTGAAGTTGTTTAATTCTTGTTTTTATTAGTGTTTTAGTTTAGATTTAGTTTAGTTTAGATTAATTTGCATATTTGTATATGTTTGTTTTGCGTGTTTGATTTTCTGCATTGTATATTTTTGCATATTGTGTGTTTGTGTTTGTTTCTGCATTATTACAGCTCACTGTAATTTTTCTGAGTCGAATACTCAATACGGCGTATTCAACATCTTGGATACGGCGTATAAATTTTTTTTCAAACCAATACAGCGTATTCGACTCTATCATCAATACGGCGTATTCAGTTTACTGAATATGGCGTATTAGTCTATTTGACCTTTTTCTTCCCTAGCGAATTTATTACAGGTTAAAATGGACGACCCCAACATTAATATGGAAGAGTATATCAGGCTTGAGGAAGAAAAAGCTCGCATGCGTGGTAAGGTGTATAACTGGGAAACTACTACGTATGGTAAGATCTGGTATGATGAAGATGTTCACGACCTCAGATCTGTTGAAACTGAATTCCCAGCTATAGTCTTTAATGACGCGTTAACATCTGAAGTAGCGCTCTTATGTGAACCCACGGTAAGTCCTCTTAACGACAATAAAATTGACTTTAGAATATCGTTTGACGAATCCGACGATGAAGATTACACGGTAATTTATGACAAAAATTTATTTTCCTATAAAATAATTTCTGTCAACGATTTAAAAACGGATTCAGAAAATGACAATGATTAAGTCAATATACCTTCGTTTCCATCACCCGAGCCTACGGTCAGTTACTTTGATGATTTAGACTACTTTAAAGATTTTGAGAAAGAATTTCCAGCCATTGTTTACAATGATGCTCTAACGTCTAAATTAGATTTCTTAACTGAACCTATTGTATGTCCTCAACATATCGATGAATTTAATTTGAAAGACGAAACATCATTGTCCGTATGTGATGAAGAGGAACAAAACGTTTTATACTTTAATGATCTATTTCTTTTCAACATAATTTATCCTGATGATTTAAAATCGAATGAGGACAATGATGATAAAAAATCGGTATTGAACACTCTTCGGGAGACTTATCTATCGAACCATTACCTAATGTAATAAAAATCAATACACAAGGGTCAAATAAAATTTTGGAAACAAGTCATGATACGATCAATAAATTTTTCAAAACTAATACTTTTAACAAAGAATTAGATTTTAATATCGTGACTTGGAATTATCTTACCAAAGGGATGCCATTCATTTTTCTAATTAAGAATTTTTATGTGCCATTTGACATCCCGTTCAACCCCAAATTGTTTTATAAGGATGGGAGTAAATTTTTGGCAAGTCTAATGGTATGTGCTTAATTACACATACCTTTTACCTTTAAAAACGAGCTAAAATAACCAAAAACGGACTTAAAATGCCAAATATACGCTTGTTTTGCTAATTGTATTGTGCAGGAACGGATAACTAAGAAAAGGACGAAAAACAAAGCCAAAACAACAAAACCGGACTCGGAATGGAAAAGACTGTGAAAGACAAAGCCAAATCGAAGCCGAAAAGTAAATCAAGTCAAAAAGTC
>BQNB010100639.1:0-24657 GCA_026074375.1 Tanacetum coccineum
CACATACTTCAGTAAGTGGACCACATACTTCAGTATGCAGAAGAAACGCCAAAAAAATCATGAGCCACTCTCGTTCCCCCTTCGATCTTAGACGAGGAAGATGCTACTAGTGGAGAACCGAAACTGAAACTGCCACCATTATTTGTGTTGTTACCTTGAAAACTCTCCAAAATATTTGGCCTATCAAAATAAGGTAATCTAGCGGCGAACTGGTCATGATGTCCAAATGGGGCAAACCGATAATTCAATGACGACCACGATGAGGGTCTTTGGATGGAAGATTCGTTTCTAACCCCAAGTGATGATCGATTGGTGTTATATGAGGCACTAGTCAAGCTATTGTACGAAGGGTAATAGGTATAATTACCATAATGTGGTGGCAGCAGGTGTCCATATGGCGAGACCTCCATCTGTCTTCTTTTCGCGAGTTGCCTCTCTTGTTTATGAGCGTTTTGGTGACCTCCTAGGGCTTGAGAGGTTGAAAAATCTCTTTTGCAGTAGTTGCAAGAGAAAACCTTCGATTTTTCTTGAGTCGTCTCCTTTGTAGACTCGCTTGCTTGAGATGAAGTTGCCCCTTCCAGATCTGATGCCACCCTTGATGTGTTATATAGATTGAGCTCTAATTTCTTATCTTCTGTATTCGAAAGCTTGAAATCTAAAAACGCCCTAGAAGTGGACCGAACAATCACCCTCCTATTTAGCTCAATATCGTACGAGCCCTCTACCAAGAATTTGCTATCCCGAGTCTTATTCTTCAAGCTTTCGCCTTCTGCCGATATGCTTGAAGCCTTAGCGGGACATGGCTCGGATTTAACTACTTCTTCCATTTATTCGAACAAGCTATTGAGAGAGATAACAATGGAGAGATGTGAAAAGAGGTGGAGATGAAAAAGAAAATAAAACCATACTTTGTTTAAATAATGAGAATATTAAATGCATGAGATCTGATATATATGGTAACAATGCCTAATGCGAATATTGCATGGAGTAAATCTAGCACATAATTAAGTAAATTTTTATGTTTGATGACTTGATTATATCTCTAGTTTGAAAAACACGATATGCATATTAGGATCCCAATCAGCTTTCATTGTCGGAAGTCCTAAGCCGTGAAGATAATTTAAGTCCCTTTGGTTTATTTCGAAAGATAATTTCGTATTTAATGTAAAATATTTTGAAAGGCATTGAATCATCACTACTACATATCTATATCTATACTCCTTATAAAGCATTTTCATACAAAAGTTGAAAAACTTAAAAACTTGAAACTGAAAAACTTAAACATTTAATGCTCACGCATAAGAGTTGTACACTTAAAAAATTATGGAAACATTTGAATACCTAGGTTGACCCATGATTTTAATACCTAGGATCTCTACTCGGCAATACACATTGATAAGCTAGGAAAGTATTGAACACGGCAATACATAAGCAAGGAAAGTAGAAAACTGAAATTTCAACTTTGAAATATACTCGGCAAGTGTTGAAAACATTTATACAGTTTCCTTCTATTCACCAAACTTGTGTGATACTCATCTTATTCAAAAATACCTGTATATAAATATTATGTGATACGCATCCATTCGTTAACAAAACCCTAAATCAAAACCGCAACATAAGGTAATTTTATAGGATGTTGCTCCACTTGCTTATGATTAATCTTCATAACGTGTTCTGATTTTCTTTATTACTACAATCTATAATAAACAATTCATTGCTTAATTTGAATTCATATGAACAGGTTTCGGATCTCTTGGATTGATGATATCAGTCTTGGTTTGTCCTGATGGGAAGACCATCGAAGCTGAAGCAGCTCATGGGACTGTAACCCGTCATTACAGGGTGCATCAAAGAGGAGGGAAAACCAACAAACAACATAGCCTCAATATATATTAGGGTTTGCCCGCAGGTTAAAAAATATATACAGTATTAAGGTTCTTACTCTGTTTCTTGATTGCTTAATTTTCTGTATAACTTGATTTGTGGGTTTTTTATATTTATAAAAAAGATTATGTGAAAAACGGTTTCTTTAAACGATGGGATAAAAGAGACATGGAGGCTGGATTATGTAAGGGAGTACATGGAGGCAAGTGAGCCCTATTTTTCTGTACGTGAATATTGGGATTCTTTAGGTTATATCTATGGTGGGATGGATCACAATCAAGATGCTCATCGCCAAAGGATTATTGACTGGATAAAGGACACTAATGGAACTACTGGAGCGTTTGATGTCACCACAAAAGGAATTCTTCATTCTGTAAGTATTCACAACAACTTCTTATATGATTTTGGATCCGTGAGATTTTGTTACATTTTTTTTTTATAAATATAGGCAATTGAAATATGTGAATGCTGGTTGGTGGCCCTCTCGTGCTGTCTACTTTATCGAAAATCACGACACTGGTTCTACATAGGTATCGACTTATCGCCTGTTAGTGTATATTTTTGTGTATGTGTGTGTTAGGACACTTATGAAGTTTCAAATTTTGAATAGAGTTTTAACTAGCACTTTGTTATTATAAGATTTTGTCTCACGCGTTACAGCGGCAACATGGATATGTATTTTAACTTCAAAATTTAAATCCTTAATTATTTGTAATTCAGTGGAACAACCAAAAACATTTTTGTTGATGACATAACGGTATTTATAATTCTAGCAATTATAATTTTTATGATACTTGTAATAATAACAATAATAAGATTACAACAAAACCTAAAATGTTATGGAAAATAGGGCGAGACGCAAATTGTAAAAGCAATAGGCAAATTGTTATCTTAATTGCGAGATTATAAACAACGCACGCATGTATGTAATTATTAAACAGTTAACAAAACACCGAAGTATCTTGTGCCACATAACCTATTTTCACATAAGCAAGGGGTGGGAGTTGTTCTTGTAATCTACATAATGTAACTTTTTCTTTACTACTATAACATTTAAGTATTTCTATTAATAGAAGTCAAAAAAATTAAATTTACACTCTTTCTATTTGTATAATTTATTTTATAAAATTTATATTTATAATTAATTTTAATGCAATTAAATAATTAATTAGATTTTCTTATGATAATTAGTATCATATTGTTAGTTAATATAACTTATAGTCGTTTAATTAAACTTGAGCTTATATTATAACTTCTAAAACTTATAATTTTTTGTTATTCCCTTCATAACGAATCACGCCGCCCTTTGAAATTTTCATTAAATTAATTTGCAAAAACAAAGAGTGTTTTTATATGAAAACATGTTTGCACGAATTTATTAATGGCAAATGATGCAAATGTGCAAAGTTTAAGTGCTAAGTTTATGATATAAATAATTATAAATAATTACTGCATAATTTTTTGTTATCTACACATGATTTTTTTTGAAACATTATATTTTCTTATAATTATATAAAAACATTTGTTACTTATACTTCATAGGCTATGTAGGATGTTTAATATTAAACGATTGTGATAATAGTCACAAGATACATAAAATAACTTTATAAAAGATATATATATATATATATATATATATATATATATATATATATATATATAGTGGGATTTTCTTTGCAGAACCACTTTTTTGTACAGAACCTACAGAACCAGCTTTTTTACTCCTAATAATGCATTATGTACATCATATTAATGCATGGTGTCATTTTTGTAAATATCCACTACTTAATTTAATATTTATTAAATGACCAGGGGTAGTTTAGGCACTTCAAGAATAAGGTTAATTACTTTTTAAAATAAATCCAGTTAGTTTTGAAACTGTCCCGAGATTTTTGAGATGACAAAATATTTCATAAATCATGGCCCATCACTCTCTTGTTTTCTCTCACTATTCGGAAAAGAAAAAACTAAACCTACTCCCTCTTATCCTAGATCTACAACTGCTCATTCTTGACAATAATCAATGATCACTTTCGTCAATTTCTCTTTCCGTTCTCTCCCTCAGCTTATCTCTTTTTTATATGTCGATCTACAATCCATTAGATCTCAATTACAAATATGGATCTGCGTTCAAATTCAGATCTAAAAATACTACAGGAGGACGACGACGGCGACACGCATTGATGATGGTTTGTGTTGAAGGTTGTGTATGGAGGAGAACTAGGCCACAATTTATAATATCCCTTTTGCATTAGGTACACTGTCTATTTTTTCTTGTACAATTGAAATATGGTTTCTTGTTCCATTTGGGTCATGGTCATAGTATGAGTAATTTTCTGCTTGTTTGAAGGGTCAACGAGTGTGAAACATGATCCACGTCTCAAGGATTTAATGAAATTAAGGTTATGGATGTGGATCCCTTTTATCTTTAGTCCGAGTAAATCAGACAATGTTGTATGGTACTTGCTGTTTCTTTTCTAATGTTATGGCAAAAAATTGAAATCGGTTGGTTGATAGAGATTACAAAACTGTCTGTTGAATGTCACAAGTGCAATGATGACAAACTATCTTTTCCAAAATGACCAATACAAGCAAACAGTACACAGGGTTTCTTTGATATGTCTTTTGATATTAGCGAGAAAAAATTGGTTTTCGGAAAACTATAGAACATGCAACAAATCGAATATAGCTGGTCCTGGTGCATTGATGTACCGGGGTCAAACTTCAAAAATAGCAATTTTACTCTCCAATGTTGGGCAACGAAGTTCACAAGAAAACAATGGCGTACTCATGGGTCTATTCCTAATAGCTATTGAAGAAAACTTACCATCTTCTATAGCTATTAAAGAAAATTAGTGACTGGTTTATTTAAAGAGAACCGACAATTAGGTCATTTTTTTTAATTTCACATACATGAAATCTGGTTACTTCATGTGAAATGGTTGGTGTAGATTGGCCTATATTGTAAGCTACAGCTCTCTCGTCCTGGCAGGAACTGATAAAAGTAATTTAGTTTTGTGTATACCCGTAACAGTTTTATGTGGTATGTTTTACTTGTAGCAACATTAATTTAATAAAAAAAGAATGACGATGAATCTCTGATGCTACTCCGATTGAGATGTGTTCTATGCCATCTTATGTGTTTTACTTTCTTTATGTAATCTCTTTTGTTCTCTGCATTGACCAGGCATGCATTTGTATACAATCAGTGATTTGTTATTATAAAAGGGAATGGACAAATTTCTAGAGACGACAAGTTCTTACATAATTAGTTATTTCTAATTGCAGTGGCTATGCGGATCGTATACATGAACTTATGGCTGTATCAAGAGAGTTAAGTCCAAAAGATGTACCATCTCTACAAAAAATAGGAAGCAAGAATTATATAACTCAGGCACACTACATTGAATTTGATGGAGTCAAGGTAGATGAAAATTTGTTACCCTTTGTCCAAAAATCTTTTATTTGCTTCTGAAACTATTTTTTTTATTCAGGTAGTTACTCCAAGTGGTAATGTCTTGGTTGAAGACTTGACTTTAAAGGTCGAATCATGGACTAATCTTTTAATCACAGGTATCTGAACCACTTATTCATATGGAAACTCCAAATGTATAGCATTGTTGTTTTTGTCTGTTAATATTATAATTCCATTGTTAAACATGACTGCTCTCAAGTATTGTCGTCGAATCATTATCTTATGAGTGAAGCATAAATAGTATTACAGATCACATGCATTTATAGCCCCTTTATTCTTGATGTACTAGCATATTACACGAGTCTTTTGTGTTTTTATCTTTTCCGGCATAGACTTGATGTTTTCGTTTTTTTTTCTTTTTAGTAGACTTATGCCTTTAAAAGAATTGAAGATTTTGTCTCAAATGTTTTAGTTTTTGTGGTAAATAGATGTTTCAAGCTTATGATCGTGTGGTTTAATTTTTATTGTTGTTAATGGTTAAGATCTTAAGAACATTTCTTAATACATTTAGATAATAGTTTATTCACTACTCCAATGATGAAGAAACTGTGATTATCATGAATGTTAACATAAGTGGCATTTGTTTTTTTTAATGTTTTTGTTGATGGATCGTATTGCTAATATGATTAATCATTTTTTTTCTTGTTTCGATACAGGTTTTTTGTTGGTAGCTGCTTTAGTTATGAAGTTGACATGACTTGTAATTATTGTTTATATTTTTTTTGTTTTGTTAAATATTGATTTTTAAAAATTAAATATTATACAAAGATTTTTTTAAGCATAGTAGCATTGTTTATCAATTTGTTTGTGTTTATATAATTACTTAGGGTCCGTTTGGTTCGTAGAATGTTTTGTCAAGGAATTGAAATTTATCAAGGATTGGGAATCTTAAGAAATTGGAATGTCAAAATTCAAAATATGTCATGTGTTTGGTTAGGAGAAAGAAATGAAATTACATGTCAGATTTCTGTTTGGTTTACAAAATTCAAAATATGTCATGTGTTTCGTATATTATTAAAAAAATTGTTTAAAATTTTATTCTTACGTTATTTTAAAAAAGATTTTTTTTAAAATTAAAATTTTTTACTTTATAAACTATAAAATTTACCAAGTAAAAATATACTTTTAAAAAAAAATTTACTTTTATTAAAAAAATTAACTTTATTAAAAAAAATTACATTTTATAAAAAAATTTATTTATTTTAAAAAAATTTACTTTTTAAAAAAAATTACATTTTATAAAAAAATTTACTTTTTAAGACAATGCATACTTCCAACCATTTTACATCAAATAAAGGCTTATGAAGGTTTTTAAAAAAACGTTTTTTTAATTAAAATATTTACGAAAAAAGTCAAAATGTGTTTTTGACTATTATACCCTTTTGAATTAAATAAAAAAAAGTAATGATACTAAATTCTAACTGTTTAAAATGGTTCTGTAGGTTCTGTACAAAAAAATGGTTCTGCAAAGAACGGTCCCCTATATCTATACATATAATAAATAAACATCTTTTTAAAATGTTGCTTATGTCACAAATGACATCATTAATGATGTCACTAATACCTACTTGAAAAAACAAAGTATAACCTTCAAGTCCCTCATTTGAAATTTGTGTAACTAATATTCCTTAAAAATCCGTTACATATTCTTTTGATCTCATTTAAATCTTTCTTTTATTTTTTTTTAAATTTTAATATTTCATATCAAAATTAAATTTAGTTGTGACAATAATTGATCACGAACATGGATGAAATGGCAATCTTAAAACTTTGTTATGATACTGTATTGTTCCTACGCGACTTAATTTTTTTAAATCATTATTATATAATTTGAGGCGTGTACAGATTTCCGATAGTCTTATTTCTTTCTGATTTTTATTATATGATATGATTGTTTTTATCTAACTTTTAAAGGGTGTTCCAACGAGTTTCATTATGATCTTTTGTTTCATATAAAATATTTTAATCAGTGTTTCGTTTGGCTTTTAGTTATGACACTAACAAATTATAATATTTTCTACAAACTTAAAATGATGTTGACGTGGCCCTAGAGCAAAAATATGTTACATACAAGCCCTTTTGTCAATGTCTTCCGACCGCTTTTAAGACAAAAAAATCCTTTGATTTTTGTAATGACGTCTCAATGAATTTTTACGTTAGTTAATATTAGAACAATATTCTAAATAAAGCGTTGAGATACATAGTCGTATTATAGTCACATAGTTGATGTTTATTAGTTGAATTTGATTACATGCCTACATGAATATTTATAAAAGATATTTTGAATGGGAGCAGAACAATGTCAATTCGCCAATTTGTGTTACTAAAATGTGCAACTTGACGTTTCCTTACTTATATTCTTTCAACAATGTTAGTTGGTAGATTTAATGTGTCATTTATAAGAAGTTCTTATAAATACACTAACTACTACTCATTATTCATTCTTTTCTAAACGATTTGTTATAAATAAAGTACGTCTATTTTAGAAAATGATATATTGTAAAGTACTACATGATCACAAAGGATATTTATCAGTTAAAAAATAAAAAAATTATATAAGCTACCGCGAAGTTCGGCGGGTTTATAAGCTAGAAAATATAGATATATATAATATAATATAGTATATAAAGTTGGAGTATATATATTATAGATAAACTAGTATAAATATTAATATTTACTAATATAAAATACATTAAAAACTAACCTAATAAAAAAACAGTTTTTATGCTTAGGAATTAATTTCTATGTTTAAAATTATTCTGTAATTATAATTTTATAAATGAAACAAAAGTAAAATTCGGTTATTCGGGTCAACCCGAGAACCGAACCGAATTCGGTTTTCGATTCTGTTGAATTCTAGTTCGGTTCGGTTTTCGAGTTGACCAAAAAAAATTTAACCGAACAACCCGATAACCGAACTGATCAACATCCCTCATAGGAGTCATGAAAAATGGTACTTTTTAATTACTCTCTCCGTTTCAAAATTATTGTCTCTCGACAAAAAACACACAGTTTGAAAAAGTGTATTTATTGTTGTTTTATTTTTCTTATTTTTTAACAGAATGACAGTTTTACCTTTAGTTAATTAATTAAAGTCTTCTTTAAAGTTTGTAATAATAAGTAAGGATAATGTGATAAACATGATCAAACCTTTATATATATTTTTAATAGTGAACAATTAAATTGGGACATCTATAAAGAAAGCGTAGACTATCAATTTAGAACGGTTAAAGTAAATATTTTTTAACTAAAGGACACATTTTTTAAACATTTTCTACAATTTCTACAACCGTGTATGAAAGATGCACACAATTGTTGAATGAGGTAGTTATTAATACCTCTTAGTAATACTTTTTTTTGAATTTTCTTTTATATATATATTTTTTTTATAAAATTGTGAAACGAAAAGTGCGAAATAAAAAATAGAGTTAAGTACATTTTTGGTCCCTGTGGTTTGGTGCATTTTCTCACTTTTGGTCCAAAAGACATAGTTTCGGTTCTCTTTTAGTCCAAAAATTTTAGTGCAAATTCACGAGATTGGACTAAAAGTGGACAGAAACTATGTTTTTAGACCAAAAGTGAACCTTTTTTGAATTTTGGACCAAAAGTGAATTCGCGTCAAACCACAAGGATCAAAAATGTAGTTTACTCTAAAAAATATAAAGTTTGACAACTTAAAAGTATTAAACTAACAAAAAATACAAAATAAAAAATGTGCTGTGAGAGAGATCAATAAAGGATATTACTTGTAAAAATTGTACTTTTTGTAAGATAACAATTATGAATAATACAACCCTTGTTGACTTGTTGTAATCATTTATCAACATAAAATGACAAGTTACTAATGATTATCAATTCAAGAAATACATTTGTCTTCCATTTCACAACCAAATAGGTGGCGGATCATTCAAATCTATACCCAACCCACGACTCACTGCCGGTTTCACCTCCGCCGCCGGTAGCCCACCAGAGCCACCACCATGATGATGACCACCCATTACGTGCCTAGCAGGTGGCGGCGCAGCCACCCACAGTACATGTTGTTGCTCTGATGGAAAGATGTTAAGGTCTAGAGACAAAGACGGCGGTGACGACTGGGGTGAAGGAAAGTTTGTCTTGGCTTTAGGACCACGTAATGAACGTGCGGCTCTGTCATAAGCCATGGCGGCTTGTTCAGGAGTATCGAAGGTGCCTAACCAAACACGTGTTTTCTTCCACGGGTCACGTATCTCTGCTGCGTAACGACCCCATGGTCGCTTACGTACACCTCTGTAGTGTCCACCTTCAGGAGGAGATGACATTGATGAAGGGTTTTGAAGTGGCGTTGTTTTAGTGATGTGTTTGCATTGTGACTTGTGAGAGAGTTGAGTAGGTGGAAGTGTAATGTGTTTGTAGGTTAAAAACTCAAAATATACAGTTATGTAGGGGTGAGCAAAAAAAACCGAAAAAACTGAAACCGACCGAAAACCGAAAAAACTGAACCCAAAAAAACTGAAACCGAACTAGAAACCGGCGGTTTGGTTTTTTATTTTTTCAAAAACCGAACTTTCGGTTCGGTTTTTCAAAAACCGAACTTTCGTTCGGTTTCGGTTTGACATAAAAACCCGCTAACCGTACCATAAAAACCGGACTGTAGCCGGAACCAATCCAATTATACACATTAGTTTTTTTTTTCAAATCATCTAGTAATCCATTATATCATAATACTATACAATATCGAGAACCAATACTTCTGACAGATTGTCAACTGGGGTGTCTCCCAATGTGACTAATGAGCTATTTTTAGATTATTATTTGGGCAGTGCAATATATAACACGCGTTTACTAGAATATTTGAAAATATTGAATGTCAAAGTTTATTTATTCCCCTATAAATGGGCAGGGCAAAATTATTGAGGCCTTTTTTAATATTTATAATACAGGGCTTCCTTTAGGCAAATTTTTATTTTATCATAATGGAATAATAATAAAAAAAATTAATAATTTTTTTTGAAGAAACCGAAAAACCGAAAAACCGAACCCGGAAAACCGATTGAAACCGAACCGAGAAAAACCGACCGGTTTCGGTTATGGTCACACAAAAAACCGAACATTCGGTTTCGGTTTCGATTTTGGCCAAAAACTGACCCAAACCAAACCGTGCACACCCCTATGGGAAACAATACCCACTACGGAGTAGTATTTCTTTTTCTTTCCATCATAGGTTTTTGGACATGTTAAAAGCATTTTCAGTTCTAGCAGTCGTTTAATAGGGCAATGAGGCGGGTTTGGAGCAGGGTTGCCTTATTCATTCCCAAATCCGATTATTAAAAATCTCTCCAAACCTGCCCCGTACTAATTGAGAATCTTATTCGGTGTTATCTTTGGGTGTAATTCTCGATCAAAGTCGCACCATTTCACATTTATAATTATTTTAAACCGTTAGCAATAACTTGAAGAATTAAGACTCTATTAATAATCAATTACAAACAAATATTATTAAGTTTTCATCGATAGCATTCAAGGTTATAAATAGAATGAGGCGTGGCGTGGCGGCATGGTCAAGCCTCACGCCTTAGAACCCATGGCGAGTCATGACGATTTTAAAGCGTGACTTAAAGCGGCACAAATATGAAAATATATTATAAATTTATATATTGATATCATATTTCAAATATATTAAGTTTACAAAAAGTGTCATACATAAGAAATAAAAATAAGAAACTATCTTTGCATGTAATCTTTTTCATTTCTATAAACAAAAACGATTTTTATCGAAATTGAAATTAAAAAAGCCTCCACACATCATGTCTTATCGCACCTTATTACAGTTTTTTCACTTCTCATCTCACGTCAAGCCTTAAGCCTACGCCTTGGTCTATTGCGTAGCGTGGAGGTCACGCCTCGCGCCTTTGTGAGGCCTTAGCGGCACTATGGCGTGCCTTTTAGAACATTGATAGCATATTAGCATTATACATAAATAATGATAAATTACAGCGCCAAAGATTACAACTTAAAAATATGACATTAAACAAGTTTTTATAATCACAATTTTTGCAATCTTACAAAGATAAAAACACTAACAACATAAGAGAATTTTTTTTATTAACTATATACTAACAAAATACGTAGTACTAACTGTAGATATATTTGTATATGTGCATATATTATTCGGCCGGGCACAATTTTGCAACCTAAAAAAAAACTAACAACATTAGTGAAATATTTTTATTACATATATACTAAAAAATACTATATAAGTATAGCTATATTTGTATATGCGTATATATTATTCGGGCGGGGCGGGGACATTATTCCCCGCTCCCCGCACCAAACCCCATTAAAATCTCCATTTAAGCCATACACCCGCTCCGTAACCCGATAAGCATGTCTCGTCTCGCCCTAATTAGTTCGGGTTTCGAATTTCCCTGTCGGCTTCGGGTTTTTTTGTCATCTATACATCGTTAAATCTGTTTGTGTCACATAACTATTTCTCGTATAACATAAATTATAGACTTCGAGAACCCACAAATTATAGACTCCGAGAAAATACTAAGATGATCATCCAGATCCCTTTTTTCTTCTTATGCGCGGATGTTTTAGTGAAGCTTTGCTCTCTTGTGGTACGTGAAGCGTGTGATTCGGGAGGTAAAAGTAATAGGTTTGGGGCGCTTATATGGCAAGCTTAGGTCCTCTGAACTAGCATCAGACATGCTTTCATACTCAGATTCTGGACTTGACCTACAGATCGACCTTAATGACGAGACTTAGTGCTTCTACCCGTACCCTTAGGCTTAGATTTGCTCCTTCTATCAGAGCGTTCTGACCGACGAGATCTCGAGGTATCTCTCTTTCTTGAGACATCCCTTCGGTACTTCTATGGGGATCGTGTTCTGCTCCGATTCCTTCTGTTTTCTTTTGACTCATTTGAGGAGCTCCTACTAGTTCTTTTTAGTGACGCACTTCCTTGGGAGCTTTCGAATTTTCGTTCTCTGAATCCTCATAGAGAAGCCTCTATGAAGTTCTTTTTACCCTACCCCACCACTGATCAAGCTCGTTGATCATAGTTCATAATGCATCAATGTTTTCCTTCACGTAAGCCGGAGAAGGCTCTCCTTGAAGAGGTCCGGAGGCACCAACAACTCCTCCCAAAAGGGTTCCCTCATTTATGTGTTCCCCGTTGTTCAAGTTCCCACCTTTCTTCGGTAAAGACTTTGTCATACTATCGATCGTTACTCAAAACATGTAGATTGGTATAAGGGTCCCACAAATGACACAAATGTTTGAGAAAATTTGTATAAGTATGCTCTAGCATCGAATCCTTCGGAGTCTTTAGCTGCTCGTGCGTACCTTAGCCGAAAGTAAGACAAGACACCGTTAGCTCGTCCAAGGTTTTTAGTCCGAGACCAATCTCCTGCGTGAGAGTAAGTATTTGGTATGCGCGTATAATAAGGAAGTATAAAGTGAGAGTGAGTGAGTATCGGAGTGTGTGAATACTTGTCCGTCCCTTGGAGTAGACGTCTTCTATTTATACTACTCGAGCATTGCTTAGTGACACGAGTATTGTGGAGACGAGGTTGTTGTCTTGGTGCATCGAGATAATTGCTGACGAGTACTATCCATGGCCTTCGCTGCTCGAATTGTCGCAACGTGCCTATGCGGCCGTTGTGGATTAAGCATTGTTCTTTCCGTACCATATATGTCGTACAACTGTTGTCAATGTCTATCTATCAAGCTCCGACTCTATCACCTCCGGACCTAGAACAACTTTTGTTCTTCTAGTTTTTCCGAAAGACCATTCCAACGCCAAATATTTATATTGTAGATCTTAAAAGACGGTTGTTAATTGTAATTAGCTCCTCCAGATATTCCGAAGAAGACTACACCTCATCAATAACCTTTTTGAAAAATAAATCCATCGCAACAAAAAGCATGCAACTGATCAAAATTGCTCGCTAAAAGGACTAATTTCCTTTCTCAGCTGTTCTAATGCGCGCGATACCACGCTAATAGCGACTGATGTATATTTAGTGGCAAAATATCAATTTACAGATAGATGTTTGAAAATGTAAGATTTAAGAATTAAAAGGGCATTTTGTTATGGTACAGAATTCAGTGGGAGTGGTTTGGCACCAGAATTCTGGTGCCATAGCATTTTTTTTAAAAAATAAACTCAAATTAAATTTTATTCAATTAAAACATATTAAACATTACATAAAACTTAAAAAATTACATAAAACTTAAACATTATTAAACATTACATAAATAAAAACACAAACTACTCATCATCATCATTCCATAGATGCTCCATAAGGTCTTGTCGAAGATCGGTGTGTGTTTTTCCTATCGCGTAGGTTTCTTTTGGTCTTCTGTGTGTGTGTGTGAAGTTCACATCTTTCGACCCAGTCTCTAACTATGTTCGGTTGCTGGAGTCACGAACATATCTTGAAGTTAACTTCAATCCCTCGTCTTCCAATATTATGTTTGTTAAATTGATACAACAATACATGTTTCTTGAGGGATGTTGATTTGCATTGCACGCTGGGTTTGTCGTATAATACCCCAACGACCTTGTTGGTGTCTCCGAGATGCCCGTTCAATTAACTTTTCTTGCCAGCTCTTAGATACATCTCTTAAACTTCAAGGATTTTTCATCCCTTGCAACAGAAAAACGTTTGACAAACGTAGACCTGTTGGATAAAATACCGTTCGGCTAATTAGTTACCTTTCCTATATGTATGCCGTTTACAACAAACGGACACTGGAGCTATATCAGCAATTTCATCATCAAATAATGGGGAACCATATAACACATTTAAATCATTATTCGCACCAGGAACCCAAAATATGCATGCCAAATCCACAATTTTTGATCAGCAACAGCTACTAACATAAGAGTTGGGTATTTATGAGTACTCCTTTTGAACTGCCCATGTAAGGCCTTTGGACAATTTTTCCAATCCCAATGCATACAATCGATACTCCCGAGCATTCCTGGGAGTCCATGTTTTTCTTCGTGCAATTGATATGTTTTTTGAATATCAGTTGCAGTTGGCTTCTTTTAAAAAATTATTATGTATAAAACGTGAATGCATTTAGTAAACGTGATCTAAGGCATTCTCGTGAATACGTTCAGCAATTGCAAATACTCATCAATGTTCAGGTGCAGTGCCGTTTATCGAATCTTTGGCGTATGGGGATGTGCACCGCGAGCTTAAAACTAGGACCAATACTATTACGATGTAAACGAGCGCATCGATCGTACTCTAAAATACCTAAAAGTACTCCAGGCAATGGGGTTTGCACAGCGTATAACTTAAGATATCGTTGAGTATGTTTTATTAAAGTGTAGAGAATCATACTGATACATGCGCCTAAACTTTTCTTCAGCACACGCCCCTCATTCCCCACAATGCTCTCACCCTACCCCCCATGCTTTAATTATTTCGGTTCATACTCGTCGTCACCAAAATAGTCGTCGATTAGCCTTTGTTCCGCCTCTTCTCGTTCACGAAATATATATGTCCTCCTCCTCTTTGGACCATCACTCGAACCCCCGGCTTCTTGCTCACACAAACCCACATAATGTTGATACGACTCATAATCCCGCATATATCGATCATAGTCGGGTTGAAAGAAAGCATCATAATGATCGTATGTGTCGGTTGGGTCAAAATCGTTGAGATTATTTTGATCCATATTTGAAAGAAAAAAAAAGAGATTATGAAAGTGTGTCTTGTTGAAAGTATGAAATAAAAAGGGGGGTATTTTTAGGATTTTTAAAGGGGTAAAATTGTGATTTTGAGGGTATTTTTTGAATATCCGCTCCCCCTAACGGATAGATTTTAAAAAAAAAAAAAAATTGAGTTTGGCTTGGGCTGTTAGCCACGGCGCGAGAAGGCTTGGCGCGAGCCACGGAGTCGTGCGCCATCGGCCTTTCTCGCGCCAAGGCTTGGCGCCAAGCTACCAGCCATCCGTTCCCTACCCTCTAATAGCGACTGATGTATATTTAGTGGCAAAATATCAATTTACAGATAGATGTTTGAAAATGTAAGATTTAAGAATTAAAAGGGCATTTTGTTAAAATAAAAAAGTAGAAGGAGTGAATAAAAAGTAGGATGACGGCCTTAAAAAGTGGATGTTGGAAAGATGAGAGCGTGTGGGGGCGGGTACTGTTTCCACTCGTTCCGGTATTTTAGGTGAAAATCTGCAGTTACTTCACGCGCTTGTTACATGCGTTGAGGACCAACACTGCTCATGTCATCTTCCCCACGTTCCAACTTTAATCACCACTAATGTCACTTTTTTCTTATTTTTTTTATATTTATTTATTTTATTATTATATCAGTCGATAGAATAATTCTTTTGTTGACTACTAACAAGTTTCTTGGTAATGCATTTCTTTGAACTTGTTATTAATAATTCTTTTTAATACGAGTATCCGTTTTACCGACAATTGATGCCATTTGCTAAGATTGCGTATATGAGGTGTCAATGTTTAAGAAGATGTTATGTTCATAACAAGTTTCTTGGTAATGCATTTCTTTGAACTTGTCAAATTTGCAAATAGTGTTTATTAGAGTTATTATTAACCAAGTATGTGCAACACCTTAACCTATATTGTCTTTTTGTTCTTATTTTCTTTTTAGTCAATATTTTTATAGAATTTTGTGAAATTCCGAAGTGGTGTACATCAAATGGTAAATATGATGTTAAGTTGTTAACAACTATGATAACAAAGGTTTTAAAATGAGAACTATAGAGTGATGTGACGCTGATGTAAATGTGATAAAAAAACTCGGCACCACTTTTACCACTAGGGCGGACCGGTCTAACAAGTAAAAGAGTTTCAAAGCAAGACATAATTCTAGCTAGTTTTATGATATTATATGGAAAATTATTGCACAAGAAACCTGATACAAAGGCTGGTGTAAGCTCACATGTTGCAAGGGGTGGAAACGAGTTGAGCTGAGCTCGAGTTTGGCTCGTTTAAGTTTTATAAGGCTCGAGCTCGGCTCGATTCGAGCCTTATTTTTAAGCTCGAGCTTGACTCGTGGTATATTATATAAGCTCGGGCTCAGCTCTTTTTTACGATGCATCAATAAAGGATCAAAGCTTAGCTCGAGCTCGGCTCGTATCCACAAAAGGTGTGAATTTACAGGAACACTCTGACCTCGGGTGCCTATAATAAGCTTGATATTGAGCTCGCTAATAAACTCGCTTATAATACAAATACATAACACATTATATATGTCTAATATATTAATCATCCTTGTTTCGTTTAGGCTCGTTTAGACTCGCGAGCCCAAACGAGCTTTGTATATAAAGCTCGGGTTCGAGCTCATTTAAAGTCAGCTTGTTCGAGTTTTTCACCGATCTGATCCTAATCTTTTCACGAGCGGCTCGGCTCATTTTCACCCCTACATGTATACGTGGTAGGATTATCAATGGAGGGACACAAATTAGCTCATCTAAGATTGAAGACGAGCTTGATCAATGGCATGCTAGATGTCCTTTCGGAAAAAAAATGGCATGCTACATGTAATTAATGGGTTCGGATAAGGTCGGTAACTACGAATGCGTAGGTAAAATGTCTATTCACACTTTTATTGCATAAGGTGATACGTAAATGTCTATTATTTAGTGGACGACATGAAAATCGTTTGATTGTTTTGACATATTGTAGTCCGATTGATACGACCCTGTTAGGGGTTGTATCGGAATAGGGCACCACTTCAAGCGTGTGCTGGCTCCGTCAGAAAATAGAAGAGAAGATTAGAGATATTTTGTTCTTTAACTTTGATTGATTGAATAATGAAGAATGATTCGGTATATATACCGAATAAAAGACATGGCTTGGATCATAAGCCAACTACAAGATAAACATTGACTTGATACTTTACTAACACAAGTTATTGACTTTCCTAATACGACGCAACACATATCCTAAACATAAATAACTATGATAGTTATCCAAACTGTGGGCGTATCATTATACCGAATAAAAGACATGGCTTGAATCATAAGCCAACTACAAGATAAACATTGACTTGACACTTTCCTAACACAAGTTATTGACTTTCCTAATACGACTCAACACATATCCTAAACATAAATAACTATGATAGTTATCCAAACCGTGGGCGTATCATTCCGCACTCCTTCACAACCACCTTGTCCTCAAGGTGATGTCTAAAATATATCTTGATTTTGGGATCCCATAATTTTCTTTGCATTGCAGTCTTCATCTTTTTCTTCTTTATGTACTGGTCATTAAGACGTTGATCTAGTGGGGACTTCAAAACAGCAAGCTCTTTCTCACTAGTTTGCATGTGATATGATGGGCCTCCATGGAAGGTAATGACGCCAAGATCATCACTGATTACTTGCAGTTGAAGTGAATTTAATTTTGCTTTCAATGCTGCTGCATCTAGCATAGCTCGGTACAGCTCGTCTTTTGCATCCCTTAGTTGTGGCACCAATCCACTAATACCACTCTCATAAATTCCGCTTCCACTCACCGACTCTTGACACCTGTGTTCTTCAGATGTAGAGACCATACTTGTTGGTACAACTTCCACCTTGTCCGAAGTATGGAGAATTGATTCCTCCAACACTTGGTCCAGTATAGCTATGTTGGGGTCATCTTGGTTTTATTGTTTATTCTTCATGTCAGGGCCTTCTTGATCACCAACATTAGTATCAACTGCTTGATTATTTTCGTCCTCAAAACGAGCCTCGGTGATACGGGCTCTGAAGAAGGCTTCTCCCAAATTTGAAGGATAAGACCTTAAAAATTCCAAAAGTTGTAGGTCCGTGAAGCGTGCTTCCGCTGCCAGGGCTAATGAAAAAGCATCATCTAAAGTTTTGGGGTTTGACCTAAAGAGTAAACGTTGTAGATCTAGTTTAAGTCTGGAGATATAAAACGACTTAAGTAAAGATTCAGAGATCATTACTCTCTTTATAAGCATCTCAAACTCATTCTGGTATTCGGCCACCGTACCCATTTGCAAGAGCTTATAAAGTGCGTATTTCGCGTCCCGGTCGATGTCGCCCGATGCCATGAAAAGTAGCTCGAAAAAAAGAAAAAAAATGTTTTTGTTTCTTTTGGACTGATGAACAGTAACTCGCAGATCAACAATTTTTTTTTCCGATGAACAGTACCGTGAATAGTACTCCGGTGAACAGTAACTTTTTTTTGATCCTTAGATCGGTAGCCATCAACGAGGATTCTCAATGAAAGCACCAATTGATACGACCATGTTAGGGGTTGTATCGAAATAAGGCACCACTTCAAGCGTGTGCTGGCTCCGTCAGAAAATAGAAGAGAAGGTTAGAGATATTTTGTTCTTTAACTTTGATTGATTGAATAATGAAGAATGATTCGGTATATATACCGAATAAAAGACATGGCTTGGATCATAAGCCAACTACAAGATAAACATTGACTTGACACTTTCCTAACACAAGTTATTGACTTTCCTAATACGACTCAACACATATCCTAAACATAAATAACTATGATAGTTATCCAAACTGTGGACGTATCATTATACCGAATAAAAGACATGGCTTGAATCATAAGTCAACTACAAGATAAACATTGACTTGATACTTTAAGTTATTGACTTTTCTAATACGACTCAACACATATCCTAAACATAAATAACTATGATAGTTATCCAAACCGTGGGCGTATCACCGATTATATGATGAGTTTTAACCGTCTTAATAATATTATTGATGAAAAATGATTTCTAAGCCTAAGTGGTGTGCCTAAAAATAAACCTACAACTATGATTGGTGGAATTTAAATTTTGATTGGTGAATATGAGGAGAGAGAATGAGTGTTTAAAACTTGTCAACATGTGAGTGGAGTAGGCCTATTTGTAGGTCTATTATGTAGGCCTAAATATCATAACTCATTATTGATTATCAGTTTTGAGATCTAGATCAACCATCTATACCTTTTTATTTCCTTTTTGATGTAAGATAACGACACGTTACTAATCTGTAAGTTTGATTATTATAAGGCTAAGTGTTAGACCGAATAGGCGACTGCCACTTCAACACCAACTCAGCTTTCTCTCTCTTAAACCACACACAGACCAAACACCTGTAACGATGACCGCACATGCGACCGAACATTTTTTTAAATTAAAATTTTATTAATAATTAAAATAACATTACATTAATAATTGAAATAAAATTAAAAACATTACAATAAATTAGTGTGCATTTGTTCGAAGCGTTGTCACCTCTATGAGTGCTCACACAAACACGTAAACAAGCACGCCCGGATGCTAGTCCAAACCTCACGTATATCCAATACAACTATTGTATCCAAAACCCACTGAAAATCGATCACCGAAACCCTCACAAGAAACAGAACCGAATTACAGAAACGTAGTGTAGGGTTTTAACCGAATTCGGTTGTAACCGTGCTACAGTACAACCGAAATAGAGATCCACGACCCCTAGCTCGAATCCGACGATTGTCACACCTTGACAATATATATACCAATACTATAAACCCTCTGGAAGTGATCTTGGGTTCGAATCTCTAACGGAATAACCCAATAACCATCAACCGAAATAGGAGACTGGATATATTGCCAACCAAAATAGGAAACTGTTTAGGATTAGGGTTTTGATTCGGCTGTTTTGAAGAAGGAGAAGAAAGCAGCAACTTTTGGTGTATGTATGTATGTTGGACCAGTAAAAGGAGTGAGGGTGAAGGGGGTTTATATAACCCTTGAACCCTAATAGTGATAAGATTAAACTCCTTGAGTTTAATCCTTATCACAATACCTTTAAGCCCTATCCATCTCTTCCTACTCCTTATCATCTTCATACATCGAACCTAGACCTCACCTAGAACCTTCCACTTGGCCGGCCTCATAAGGACACCCTATGGTTCTTGTCTTAATTGTTCGATGTCCAAAGATTTACATAAAATCGTTTTCGTGAAGTTAAAACGTACTCTAAATGTTTTATCGTGTGTGCCCCCAATAGGCTCACACACTCCTAGTCATACACGGCTAATTCAACTACCATATTCCAATAGTTTTAATTTCATTTGACAACCTGCTAATGTGGGGCTAGACTTATTGATATTGCCTAACTTATGGTAAATGTTTTTCGGCGTGGTATATATTCTAGGTGTGTTCTACCGAATGTCAGATAAGTTTTTGTTTTTGTTTTTTTTCTTTTTACATATATAAAAGAGTTTTATTAAACAATAAGACTGCAAGGATGTAAGGATGTACTTGAACCTTGTATCTCACGAATAGCTAAGACTAGTGGTAATGAACCCTCTTCACCCCGAATCCCCATCACCTCTTAGGGGGTGTTTGGGGTTGCGTTTATATGCAGATTATCTGCTTATCGTGTTCTTAATACGCAAAAACTGAGTTGTAAGTGTTTGGATAGTAAAAGTAAAAAAGCACTTATCTGTGTTTCAGACATCTTAAAACGTCATTTTGTAAAAGCAGGTGAGGACCTGTTTTTGCAAAACGCCTAATACGTGTTTGAAGTTACATGACCAAGTCAAACAAGACCCAACTTAGTCAAATATTATCTATAAAGATAACATGTGCATGATTCATGAACATGTAGTAGGATTTTGCATGCATTTAGGAAGAAGTGGTTAGTTACCACATTTCATTTGTCCCACGTTTAGGATAGTTACATGCATCCTTTTAGTATTTAAATGTAACTTTGTATTACAGAAGAAAGGAGAAGAAAAAGAATGAAAAGTTTAGTTCAGTAAAGTAGTTCTAGTTTAGTAGTTTGTTTAATTATGTATTAGGAGAGTGATCATCTCGAATCGATCTATATCAATGGTGCTTTCATTCCAACGTACTATGCCTCCATCAATCAAAGAGTCCATGGCCTTCATGGCCAAGAACATCGCGAAACTTATCGCTACCAACACCTTACACAACGAACAACTAGCCACATTAAACGCCAAACTCGAACTTATCAACAAAGAACTTACAACCGCTAATGCACAACTATTGGCTATTATTAGCAAAACCACGGCTCAGCTTCTCACCGCCTCATCACCTGTTAACAAGATAGAAAACATCACAACCCAAAACACACCAACAGCGATCCTCCCGTTGTCAAGCATAACACCACCACTGCACAACGAGGAGCAAGACAAAACCGAGGCTAGCAACCCGACTCACAATATGATACAAGTCCAACCGAAAAATTCCCTCAAACCGCGCGGCACCGCCCTATCCATTATAAGCGCCACAAACCCATCAACTAATTTTCGTAGCACACAAAATCAAAGTGTTGGACTACCATTGCAATGTCGTGCCACCACCGATATCCAAGCCTATTGCCAACGAGGACTATATTTTTGTTGCTTGAAAGCGTCTCTTGCCTGTCATCAATGTTGTCCACCAAAGCTTGTTTTTCTTCGCATCGAACCGAAACCACCTTGGAAGCCACGTGACACAAGACATAACGCCATGAGTCTTGAGGACAAGACTCGTTTTCCGGCGCGGAGTATTGATACGTGTTTGAAGTTACATGACCAAGTCAAACAAGACCCAACTTAGTCAAATATTATCTATAAAGATAACATGTGCATGATTCATGAACATGTAGTAGGATTTTGCATGCATTTATGAAGAAGTGGTTAGTTACCACATTTCATTTGTCCCACGTTTAGGATAGTTACATGCATCCTTTTAGTATTTAAATGTAACTTTGTATTACAGAAGAAAGGAGAAGAAAAAGAATGAAAAGTTTAGTTCAGTAAAGTAGTTCTAGTTTAGTAGTTTATTTAATTATGTATTAGGAGAGTGATCATCTCGAATCCATCTATATCAGTACCCATATATCTTCTTTTTACGAGTATATCGTTTTCTCAAACCATAAAAGTTGATAGTGAGGTTCAAAACAACGTGGGATTGACGATGCATAGATTGATAGATACACAACTTTTATTTTCATTGTTTTTTGAAGTAATAATGCACATAGTACACCACTTACATTTATATATTTACAAGTTAATGTTTTAGGTTGTCATTTTCCAAAACACATATACTTTTAACTTTAGATTCCTTTTTCATTACTTGGTTTTAAATTGCAAATAATTGGTGGATTGAGATGGAGAATTGTGGAGGGGACCAAGATTTAAAGTTGGTGTTGGAAATTGAGGGGGTAAATGTTAATCAAATCGCTTTTAGCAGGGGTGTAAAAGTCATAGCCAATGTGTGAATGGAAGCATGATGGGGTCATGTCTCATGTGTAAATGAAGCATGATGTTGTCATGTGTAAAGTCATTTTCTGGTTTCCTTATCAAACTATGCATCAATTCATGCTTTTAGCATGGAGTTGATGTTTTATTGTTGATACGTGATCACATTATTATTCACACACACATGAACACAAAAAGTTCAAAAGTGAATTATGAGTCAATGGGAACAGATAATGACTCCACATCGAATAGATAACCAACTACATCGTTTTACATGTCGAATTACTGTTTCTCTGAGAGCACTAACGATCAGACGGAAACCATCTTACAAGAACATGTACTTTCCGCTATGATAATTATCATGTCGAATAGTATGAGTTGACAATTTAAGTCCCCTCATACTAATGACATCTCAAACCAATTTCCAATAATTGGAAAAAAAAGAAAAAGAAAAGAAAAAACGGATAATTTACAATCTTCATTTCCTGTTATCACCCCCAATGGAGAACCCTAGAGCAACTACTTGCTTCAACTACAACTTCCTAGGGTTGCAAAAAAAGTCAACCTCACTAAATATTCAAAATAATCTGTAACAAGGATATGCTTACATTTCGCAATGTGTGTATGTATATGCTTTTTTCTGGTGATGAGCAAGCTTTGTTTTTACTTGAATAGATGGACGGTTGTGATCAAGAAAGCAAGATAGGCCCATTCTCGGCTGCAGTTCTAGCGTTATCATTGTTATGCCTTGCTAATTGCACGTCACGTGTGAAATGAGTTCTTGCTTTTGCATAAGGAGCACCTCTTGCTGTTACCAAAGGATGAATCATTAGAGAAAGCTAGAGGTTTAATAGTACTTGGTTTATTCTAAAATTATTGTGAAATTTGAGGATATAGTTTATGATTTTTTTCTAACAATCACGTGAATATCGTAAGTACTCATACATTAAAATATAAAGAGGAAACTTGTGGGACAAAAATCAGTGGTAAATATATCTGTAACAATTACTAAGGAGCGAAAGTGTAACTTGGATTGACAATGGCGAAAATGAATATAGGGGATGTACCCACGCCATCAAATTATTTTGCGTTGCTTCCATAGTTCCAAGCGATGTAAATATCAACTCTATATGTGGATTAATATAAGTGTTTGCTAGCAATCATCTTTCAATATAAGACAAAAAAGAATTTTTAAAGCCAAGATCAGTAATGGCGCGATTTGTGGTTTTAATAAAAAAAATTGATCATGCATTTCAGAAACAGAACTCTTGCAATTTTGTGTATTTAATGTATAAAGGGATTGAGTACTAGCCATAACATAGTACGTCCGATCATGCATATGTAAAACATATAGCTGTTATATGGGAGAAAGTATTAGAACTTGATAATGCGAATATTTTACCTGCAATTTGCTGAGCTCGGAGGATGTTCTGACGCCTTTTCCACCAGCATGTCAAGCAAGTAGCAACCAGAAGAAGTCCTGCACATGCTCCTAAGGCGATCCCAATCTTTGCACCAGCAGAAAGGTGAGGCCCGCAAGTTGGTAGTCCAGGTATCCCGCAAAGACCGTCATTATCAGTAAAACTGTACACATCCAAAATCAATTTTGAGCATATTCATTTAACATCACTCATCAGTTTTCCCTATAACGTGCAAATGAAAATGCTTAACTGTTACAGAAAAGTTGTAAAATCCTATTAGTTTACCATCATTCTGAAAATGGAGATATACATTATGTTCTTTTTGGAAAAGCAATTTGATATCAAACATAACACTTTGAGAAATCTATCATCTATAGATAACAAAAATAATGACCAAATTTGGAATAAAGATTATAGACTGTCATTATCAGTTAAACTGTACATGTAAATGCTATATTTGATAGGCAGAAATAATGACCGATTACGGTCTAATATAACTTCAGCAATAATGACCGATTATGGTCTAATACAGTGTTGTAAATATTGGCCTTGGCGGCCGATATATCGCTTATCGGTGGTCAACCGATACGTTTTTTCACTTATCGGTAAAAAATCGGTTTTGGTCAAAATCGGTCAAAAATCGGTCAAAATCGGCCGATTTTTGGGTTTTTTTTTTTTTT
>BQNB010100640.1:0-24657 GCA_026074375.1 Tanacetum coccineum
CCTTGTTGTTTACAATGAAGAATTGGCTATCCCAGAGCAAACGGCTACTTGTAAAGGAATATCAAATCCGTTAATGGCTGGTAGTTTGCCAAAAACTACAAAGCCAACTTAGTTGGATTGTAGGTATCAAGATGTTGCTGAGTAGCTGAAAAGATGTTGCTGAATTGCTGAAAAGACAAGGATGCTGCTAAAGAAGGATAGAGTGTACAAGATTAAGAAAAGATAAAGAATGTTTGGATACATCCTCTGTGCATTAAAAGAAGATTAAAGAACAATCAAGTTCTTAAAGGAATGAAGAAACATGAAGTTAAAATAGTTTAACATTCATGTTTAAGGGAGGATTGTTAGGAATAATGTTTTCTTAACTTAGTACCGACAGTACAAATAGTTAGTACCGACAGTTATACTTAGTACCGACAGTACAAAGTAGTTAGTACTGTTAGTTAGTTAGTACCGTTAGTAGTAAATTAGTTAGTACCGATGACAAGATATTTAAAAGATATTTTTGAGATATTTGTCAGAAAGATATGTAAGCCTTTTAGGGTTATCCTTATGATATAAAAGGAACCCTAGGCATAGTTAGAAAAAAGAGTTCAACACAAGATCATACAGAACATACAATATCATAGTTAGCAATCTGTGATCCTCAAGAACACTTTAATAAAGTTGTTATCCAGATTGATTCATTGTTCTTCTTAGTACTTGTGTTAACGAATCCCTATTAACCATAAAGTATTCATAATCATGGTTTTTATACTTAGTCAGTTGTATTTATACTATATTGGACTATTCATCCCTTTTTGGTTGCTAAGATCATTCAGTTAAAACAAGGAAACCACAATTGGTATCAGACCATTGAGAACTTTGAATAAGGAAGAACAGTATAAAAACCAGTTTTCATCTCCAATAAATAAAAGTCTAACATCGGTCTGGAGCTAATGATGAAAATCCACCACCCAAACACCTCCACGAGAGAAACAACAAACCCAACAACAACAAAAACTCCTCAAACAGTCTCAACCATCAAACTGCCTATTCTCAAGAAAGGAGAATATGACATATGGGCTCATGAAAGATAAAACCACTAATCTTAGCCCATACAGACTATCCAATTTGGGAGGTTATCCAAAATGGGAATGGTCCTGTGGTCAGTCACATTGGGATAACCACAGAAGATCTATAAAATTTTGCCACCTCAAAACTGCAGAAGAAATGGTGCTGAGAGAAAGAGAAAGAAAAGCTAGGACCACCTTGCTAATGGCCATACCAGGAAAGATCATCTAGCTAAATTCCACAAAATGACTGATGCAAAAGATATGTGGATTGCCATAAAATCCAGATTTGGTGGAAATGATGAATCCAAAAAAATGCAGAAGTACATCTTGAAGCAACAGTTTGAAGGATTCAGTGTATCCAACTCAGATGGGATTCACAAAGGCTATGAGAGGTTCCAAAGTCTTCTCAGTCAATTAGAGTTGCATGGGTGCAGGTGTATCTATGAAGATGCAGCATCAAAAAATTTCTAAGAATCTTACCTTTGCTTGGTTTCACAAGTTTCCTTATTTATGAGGAACAAACCAGGAATAGACAGTCTCAGTTTTGATGACTTGTACAAACAACTGAGAGTCTTTGAAAAATGATGTTTAGAAGGCTCTATGACATCATTTCCAACTTGCAAAAATATGCATTTTTTCAGAAAACACCAATAGTACTAATGAAGTCTAGGTACTGCTTATGGTGTTTCAACCACTTCTGGTCATTGTTTCAAAGCTATGTACAAACATCACATCATCATGATTCCTTGCTTGCAAGGTCAATCTAGTTGTCCTCAACTTGGATCATGAGGACTTAGACCAGGTGATGAATATGACTTGAAGAAATAGATTTAAAATGGCATAAGTGGCAATGATCTCCATGGAGAATAAAGGAAGTTCCAAAGAAGACTGGTGGAAAGCTACAATTTGATGCAAAAGAACCTGTTGGTTTTGATAAAACCAAAGTGGAATGCTACAACTGCCACAAAACAGGGCATTTTGCAAGAGAGTGTAGATCAAAGGAAGAGAATAGGAGGAGAGATGGTTGGAATACTAGAAATAGAGAAGGGAGAAGAACTGGAAATAGAGATGAAAGCATAACTGGAAAGAAAGAAGAGTCTAAAGCATTAGTGACAGTTGATGGAGAAAGTGTTGACTGGACAACTCATTCAGAAGATGATGATAACTATACTTTCATGGCTAACAACAACTCAGGATCAAACACACAAGTAACTTCCTGTTCAAATGAATGTAAAGAGTCTTATGCTAACATTAAAAGACTGTATGATACTCAAAGAGAGCAACTTAGTGATGCTAGTGTTGAAATAAAAGCTTATACTCAGGGTCTAAAGAAAGTTGAAGCACAGTTAGTAGTCCATCAACAAAATCAACTTTGGTATGAACAAAAGATCAAATTTATGAAAATAGATTTAGATGATAAAACAGATGTTCTAATAAGACAATGTTGGCTAAAGCTCAAAAGGAAAAAGATGATTTAGAAGTAATAGTAAACAAATGGAATCATTCTTCTAAAAATCTTGGTAAAATGATAAATAATCATATGAGTGCATCTGATAAGTTTGGGCTAGGGTATGGTGATTATAGATATAGTGGAAATTTGAGTTATGAAAATGAAATTTCAAAAAGTGTCTTTGTGTGCAATAAAAGTGATTCTGAAAATCGAACTTTGCATACAAGGCTTGTTAAACCAGGTGAAATGCAAGCTGTTCCTCCACCCATGACAGGGAATTATTTGCCCTCTGGACCTGATATTGAAATAGATGACTCACAATATACATATGGTCCAGAAAAGACTCAACCAAGTGAACCTGAATCCCAAACAAATGAACATGATACCTGTGACTCTAACATTAGTACAGAATCATCTGAATTAGTGTCTGAACCAGGTGTCAGTGAATCAAATGTAGAAGTTCAACCTAAGGTCTGGTCTGATACTCCTATCATTGAGGAGTATGAATCAGACAGTGATGATGAGTGTATGACTGTACAAACTAAAGGACTTGATACTCCTAGGGAAAATGTTAAGAATCAGTCTACAAATAGTCAAAAACCTAAGGTTAACCACAAAGAGTTGGGACATGGAATTACTCAAAGAGGATGTTTTGTCTGTGGTAGTATTAGTCATTTGATAAGAGATTGTGATTATCATGTAAAATTGGCTAAACAAGTTGAACTAAACAAACAAAATATGTCTAAGGGTAATGATAAGGGGAGAGGAAATCAACTTGGAGCAATGTTCAAAGGGTAACAAACAAAATCAATTTGTTCCTTTAGCAGTACAAACAAGAACTGGAAATAATCCAGTTAATACTGCTAAAGCTAGCAGTACTAACAATTTTAGTACTGCTAGACAAAATGTTAACAGACAGACAGTACTAACTAGCACTGCTCTGAAAGTTAATACTGTTAAGCCCATTGTGAATGGTGTTAGACCAGCAAATGTTTTTCACAAAACTCATTCACCATCATCAAGGCCTTTCAAAAGAACAACAGTACTAAGAACAAATTTTTCAAACCAAAAAGTTTATACTGCTAAGGTAAAAGAAGTTAGTACTGTTGGGGGAAAATGGGACACTGCTGTTAAGTCCTCAGCAGGTTGTAAATGGAGAACACCAGGATACAACAATAATATTCTCTCCAAATACAATGGTGGATCTAGCCTTAGAAATTATTCATCTTTCAAAGATCCACTAGGCAGACTCAAGCCCAAACAGGCTTGGGTCCCTAAGAGAGACTAATCTCTTTCTTTTAAATGTGCAGGATAATCCACATAGAACTCTAAAGAATAAAGGAATTATTGATAGTGGATGTTCCAGGCACATGACAGGGAACAAGGCTTACCTTGCTGACTTTCAAGACTTTAATGGTGGCCCTGTTGCCTTTGGAGGTAGTAAAGGCTATATTACTGGTAAAGGGAAAATAAAAACTGGTAAGTTAGATTTTGAGGATGTAAGCTTTGTGAAAGAACTTCAGCCTTTCAATCTCTTTTCTGTGTCACAAATGTGTGACAAAAAGAACAAGGTTCTGTTTACTGACTCTGAATGTCTTGTTTTGTCTCCTGATTTTAAGTTACCTGATGAAAATCAAATATTACTTAAAGTCCCCAGACAAAACAATATGTACAGTTTCAATTTAGAGAACATTGTTCCTTTAGGAGGTTTGGCTTGTTTAATTGCAAAGGCTACAACTGATGAATCTAACTTATGGCATAGGAGGTTGGGTCATGTTAATTTCAAAAACCTAAACAGACTTGTGAAGGGAAACCTTGTAAGAGGTTTACCTACAAAGCTTTTTCAAAATGACCACACTTGTGTTGCTTGTCAGAAAGGAAAGCAACACAAAGCTTCTTGTAAGGCCAAGTTAGTTAGCTCTATTAGTCACACCCTACAACTTCTTCATATGGACTTGTTTGGACCTACATCTGTGAGGAGCATAAACCATAAGACCTATTGTTTGGTTATCACTGATGATTTTAGCAGATTTAGTTGGACATTTTTCTTAAGAACTAAGGATGAAACTAGTGCAATCCTTAAGGACTTTATAAGACAAATAGAGAACCAATTGAATCAAAAGGTTAAAATTATTAGATGTGATAATAATAGAATTTAAAAACAGGGATGTTATTGAATTATGTGGGTTAAAAGGGATCAAGAGGGAATACAGCAATGCCAGAACTCCACAACAAAATGGAGTTGCTGAGAGAAAGAGCAGGACCCTTATTGAGGCAGCAAGGACCACGCTTACAGTGTCATTTGTTACCTAATACTGGTTGGGCTGAAGCAGATTGTACTGCTTGCTATGTTTAAACAGTGTTATTAGTGACAAGCCTCATAATAAGGACACCTTATAACTTTTAACTGGTAACGACACAAATAATAATAAGTTATATAAGACCTTTTTGGGTGCATGTGGCCATCTTGAACACCATAGACACTTAGGTAAGTTTGTTGGAAAATCTGATGAGGGATTTTTGGTTGGGTATTCTCTATAAAGCAAGGCTTTTAGAGTATACAATGTAGTAACCAAAAGAGTTGAAGAAAACCTGCACATAAACTTCTTAGAGAACAAACCCAATGTTGCAGGGAAAGGGGACCAAAATTGGCTTTTTGACCTTGTTGTTGACTGTTCTATGAAACTATCATTTTGTTAGATCAGAGAATCAAGCTAACCTTCATACAGGTCAACAAGAATCTAACCAATATGCAGGCACAAAAGACAAAATTAGTGGTGGGGATTCTGGTATGTGCTTAATTACACATACTTTTTACCTTTAAAAACGAGCTAAAATAACCAAAATCGGACTTAAAATGCCAAATATATGCTTGTTTTGCTAATTGTATTGTGCAGGAACGGATATCTAAGAAAAGGACGAAAAACAAAGCAAAACGGACAAAACTGGATCGGAATGGAAAAAGATGTGAAAGACAAAGCCAAGTCAAGCGAAAGTCAATCAAGTCAAAAAGTCAACAGAAAAGTCAACTGGTCAAAGTCAAAGTCAACCCAAGTCAACCCCGACAAATCCAAAAGTCAACATGTGAAGAAATATAAGTTTGAGGGTTAAAATTGCTAAAACCCTAAACTTGTATTTAATGATGAAATGAGAAAAATAAAGACAAGGGCCAAACTGTCAATAGGGGAAAGATATACTACAAGGGCTAAAACTGTCAAGTCCAAAGACTTGAAGCACATAAGGACGAGTCTTGCAAAGAGTGTTATAACTGTTGGGGACTTGTTTTGCCAAGTCCCCAAAAGTTATAACAACACAAGGACTAAGGATGCAAAGATGCATATATCTTTGAGGGGCCATTTGTGCCAATTCCCCAAACATACCTCTGTCTTCCCCAAACCACTTTTCCCGCTTCTTTTTCCCCCCAAAAACAACTCACGGGTTTACAAACCCGTTTTTACCCTGTAGACTATCACCACCACCATGGTCAAACCTCTCCCCCCTCCTCCACTAAAACCCTAATCCCATTTGGCAATCCCACAATTCCCCATGCCTCATCCAACGGCTGTGATGATTAACTTTTGAAGAATTGAAGGCCAAGATTGGTTTTTGTCTTGCTCTCACACAACAAACACAAGGGTTTGAAGACTCAGTTATAAAAGAAGAAGAAAACGGAGTAGTTAGCAGTTCTTAATTTTTTTTAGCTTGTAATTTTCTTTATTTTTAAGCATTCTCTCTTAAGTTTGCGAATTCAGCTTTAATCAATTGTACCTTTGTTATTTTAGCTTGTACTTAATCATTTTAAGCAATATAATTCAGTTTTTAAGTGTCAAGTGTTTTTCAGTTTCAAAATTTAAGCTGATTTACTTCAATAAGCTCTAATAAGCTCATTTGAGCTTATACTTGTTCATAAGCTCAAATTCAGTTAAAACTTGTTAAAAGTCATTCATTAACTTGTTTAGTTCATTTTATATCAAAATATACTCATTAGAGTTCAATTGAGTAAAAATTGGAAGCTATATGGAGAATAAGCTAATTTTAGCTTATTGAGCTTAAAAGCTCAGGGTATAGAGGCAAGGTGCCACTTAGGTATAAGCTTTTAAGCCACTCACTCAACAAGAGTGGCTTGTGACTGAGACTACAAAAAAATCAAGGTTCATTTCTCAAACTTCATTTTAGTTTAATTTTAGCTTAAGACATTAGCTTATTTACTTTTAATTCCTGTTCAATTCTTTGCAAACATATGTTTTAGGCTTGTTATTTGGCTGTTTTAAGTTTTCATTAAATAAATGTTGTCTAATCTCAGTTTATCTCTTAAAACTGTCATTGTTAGTGTAAAGGGCTAGGAGAGAAACTAGCTTATTTTTACACTTAAGCTGTAGGTTTGAGTTTTAAAGTAGCTTAATTAGGTGAAAACTAGTGTGAGTAGATAAAAGGTTTTAGTAGCTTTAGTTTTAAAATAGATTTTTAAGTACAAATTAGTTTAGACAGAATTTTTTAAGGGGTGTTTGGGTCAGCTCTAAAAACGGGTCAAAAAGGGTGTGTGCATGGGTTGAGGTAACTAGTTTAGTTTAAGCTTAAGTTTTAAGCTTATTTAAAGCTGTTTTTAAAAGTTCTAAGGTTTTAAAATTGTTTTCCAAGGTTTTCTAAACCATTTTTGAAACTGTGACTTTTTAAAAAGGGCTACAAGTGCTTATAGTTATAAGCACTTGTGGTTTGAGTTTAAGTGTCAAAAAGAGTGTGTTTTGAGTGTGTTAAGAAGCTGTCAAAACTCCTTTGTCTTTTGACTTTGGTGAGTCAAAATTCACCAAGTCTTTGAGTAGCAGTTTTAAAAATTCACCACCCTTTTTCACCATCAAAATTCAGCAATCTAAAATGATTTTTAAAAGTCAAAATTTGGTGCATAAGTCCATAAGCTAGGGTACTCAATCTGTTTTAGCTTATTTTTTGTTTAGAGCTTATTTGACAGCTTATTAAAAGCTGTCAAATAAGCCCTTGAGTTTAGCTTAAAATCTCCCCTGGTGCAAAGGGGAGACTTTAAGCTCTCATTGCTTAGCTTTTGAGTCCACTTAAGCCCAATCTCTTGGCTTATTTTAAGAGCTTATAACCCCTTGTATAAGCCCTCTAAGTTTCAGCCTTTAAAAAGCTTGTTTGTTGGCTTATTTTTAAGCCCAAACTTGGCTTTTGACTGTTGTTACATGACTTAGGCATAGGGATTGCTTAATTTTCATTTTTGCTTATTCAGCTTATGTCATAAGCTCCTTTGTGTCTTAAATAGCTTATTTAGATTAGTTAGTTAGTTGTTAAGCTTGTTTGGTCTTTTTCTTAGCTTATTTAAATGCCAAGCTTAGTTTTTTTTAGCCCTTTAAGCTTTGTTAGCTTTTCTGTCATCATAAGCTGTTACAGCTTATTTAGCCTTAAGCTCTTAGCCTTTTAAGCTTATCTAGGTTAGTTTAGACTTCCTTTAACTTATTTTAGGCCAAGTCCTAGCTTAAACGACCACACAAGCCAAATGACTTAGCTTTTTCTAGCTTTAAGCCATTTTAAGCATTTCTGTCACTTTTAAGCTTATTTTTAAGCTTATTAAGGGCGTTTCATAAAAAGTTGTAGTTGACAAAGTTGTTAAGCCCCACGAGCTTAACAACTTTGCTTTTCAAAGTTTTCAAAAAAAAAAGGGAAAGACAAGAGGTCCGGGTGAGCAAGACTCGAACCCGAGACCTCTCGATACAGTCCCCTTTGTACACACTCCTTACCACTGCGCCCTTGGGTCTTTTTCGTTAAAGACTCAAGGGCATTGATATTTATGCACGTTTTCAGCTTATAAGCTTATAAGCTGTATAAGCTTATTTACGGGCTTATTTGTTAAGCAACTTTTTGTTTCTTATTTTTCGTAGAATAATCATAGTGTAAAGTATTTTTAGTAAATTTTTCAGAATTTTTCGAAGTCATTTAATATTTTTTATAATTTAATTTCGTTAAAAGTTTAATTAATTCATAAAAAAAATACAAAAATTATCAAAAAAATATTTTGCTTTTTTTAGAAAATTTTCTTTTGTCATATAGTTTGTAGGAAAAATTTAAAAGTTTTCGTAAAGTCATTTTTACAACTTTTCATTTCTTAAAGAACGGTCCGGGTGCGGTTTTTTGTCTTGACTCGTTTTTGAGTCAAACGAACTCCGTTTTTGGTCTAGTCTTTTTCATTCTTCGTTAATTGGTCCCTAGAGTAGTTTAGAAGTAAAAATTTCTTCGTAGGGTTATTTTTAAAGATTTTAGGTTTTTCCCCCTTTATTCGGGATTCGTGCTCTCATTTTCTAGTTTAATTTCATAATTTCTAGGTTTTTCTTAAACGTTTTAGGTTGTTATTGTTTAATTTGACTTTTCCACACTTTCAATTCAATTCTCTCCTTCAAACTCAATTCTTCGACTGTATCGATTCTCCAGTCCAGCCTCGTTGGGGATAAACGACCCGGGAACACTCTATACTACTTCTCGGTTTCATTGATTGTTGTTTGTAGATTATATATATTTTATATTTTATTATATATTATATATTTAGTGTAAAAACCAACAATCAATCTTCCTCTTCGCGATGATTCTCTGCTATCGTTACACATTAGATGTCCAACGGATGAGTCGATATACTATCGATGTACTTTGGCCGGTGCAGGCTTAGGCTTCTGGGCTGTAGTTTTAGAAACGGTTGGTTGCTTGGTTGCCTTTGGTTTTGCTTGTTTGGTAGGTTTAGCTGGCTTTGGTGCAGGAGATTTCAGGATCCTCATTCTTCACCGCGAGGTGGGTTTTTCTTTGATGCTTTGCAACTTTTTCCAGATAGGCATCGTAATAGTCTGATCCTCGAATGACGTCAATGATGAGTTCATTCGGTATAGTCATCCCAAAGACTTCTTGTTTGGTCCCCTTAGCACTGAACTTGAGATTACCTAGTGCAGGTTCCTCTGTTAGGCAAAGTGGAGTGGAGACTCGGGTCTGGGGTGGAAGTTGTGCAGTCGTTGCAGGTGAAAAATATGATCACCTTGTGAACCTGATACTCGGGATTAGGATAAGAGTTGCTTTCTTCTTCCCTAGAGTATGTTTTGCCAAATTCCTTTTGTCTTCTGTGAAGGTGTGGATGGATTGAGTAAATTCTTCCTACATCCTTTCAGCATAGTCGATGTGAGCTCGATTGACAACACCCCAAAGGATTTGTAGCACTGGGGCTCTTGGCCTTTCAAATCCAGAAGTCTTTCCCGTAAGGCACAGATTGATAATGGTTGTGAGTGCCCTCCACGATTTGGAACATGTCATTAGTGGTGACATAGACATGTGTATGACTTCCTTGGATACCCCAACCTAATGGACAAAGTCGTCAAGAGTATCAGGAGTTGGGAGGAGGGAAGGCCCGGTTATTGTCGACTGCGTGTAGCTGAAGAGCGGTCTCTGAGTGTGTCTTTAGTAAGTTCAAACCATTGCTCATCCAGATTGGACACTTATACCTCCCGGTTTACCTGTCAAGCAATTAGTATCCCTGAATTTGTTGAATATGATAGCCGGTATGTTGATGGAAGCTATAAAAGCTCTGAAGAATTTGTTTGCTTTGAGAATTTCTTCTACATTCCTTGTTAAAATTGGGCTGGGTTGTGAGATTTTTCTTCATTCAGATAGCTGTTGCTTTTCCCAATTGGCACCCAACGTATACGTGGCATGATCTGTTCATCAGTACGAATAGGTGGTACCATTACGGGTGCATGTTCAGTATCAGCCATTGTATCTGCACAGTTACAATCATAGAAGAGCGAACATGCAGATAGGAATTGTTAGATGAGAGCAGATTCTCGGAAGTTAAGCACGTATGCACAAGATCCAAGAGAAAGGACCCTTAAATCATGTTATGGTGTAAATCAATGAGTTTGAGCAACTCTTGAATCAACGGATGTTAATTCATCAAAGAGAGGACATGACACACCGGTTAACGCACAAGATTCAATGGCAAATTCAAAACTATTGCAGGACAAAGGCATTGGATAAGACACTCTAAGCAAAACGCATTGCGGACAAATTCAAGACCAAAAAACGCAATGATTGAAAAGTACAGACTCAACCCGCAATGAAAGCAAAAACGCAGTCCCACCAAAAAGCAACAATCAAAACGCAGTGTATATTTATTCAAAAAATAGTCAAAACGCAACCATTAAAAAAAATTCTTTTTCGAAAATGGGGGCTTTACTATTTGAATATTAAAAATTTCTTCTAAGCAAAACGCAACCAGTTGCGATTTGACCTGTTCAATAATAGAGATAAGCAAAGCAATCCAAATATCACTCAACGCATCATACAGTATACAAAACACAATCAGGGATATTTTCTTTTTTTTTTTATTAAAAACGCTTTCAAGGAAACATAAGATAAAACACCACTAGAAAATCTACAGCAAAACGCCAATCAAGAATATTTACAAAACGCAACATAAATTTTAATCCAAAAAACGCAGCCAGGAGCACATTAGACAAAACGCAACCTAGAACATCATACCTAAAACGCAACCAAGAACCTTTATCAAAACGCAATCAAGAAGGCTATAATTGCTAGGATTCAAACTGTAATTTATGCATCTACGACTTAACCTATTCTTTACATACATTCAAAGGCATTTGCTAATTACAATATCAACGACACTGGGCAGCACCAAGCTTTATTCGCATGAGTTTTGACTTAAAAAGTCAATATTCAAGCGAAAATTATTAGAACCATACGATTGGTGATGGGGGTTTCAATTCAGACATACATTAAGCATCATCTACCAAATCTAATGCTATCCTATCACTCACAACATAACAATAACTACTCACCTGGATTTAGATGATTATTTCTCACAAAAATCCCAAGAAAAAAAACTAGTTAATGAGAATCATGCCAAAACAGTTATGATTAAAACATATGAGAGTGATAGACAACATATAATGAGTGATACCTAGGCACGAAATTACACACGAAGCTATGGATTTAGTCAAATCACAGTGAGCAAGAATGAGAGAGAAGTTTGAACTATGTTTGACTAGATTTTGAGTGTTGTTTGACAGCCAAAACTCAATCCTAATATCTAATCACCTAGTTCCAACTTTCATCAGTTGACATTAATTGGCCCCTCTCAATTCTTTAATTTTTACCTAGCAACAAAGGAATTAATTCTCTTGGAAAATGATACCAATTGGTCCTTCATATTGAGAGGTCTAGGATACAATAGCAAATAGATATAACGACACACAACTTTCACATTATTGACACATTTAGACTTTTTGAGTTAATACATGTTTAACTCCCCCTTAAATCATGACCCCGTTATTTACCACATCTTTATGTGTTGAAAAATGCCTGATAGATGTCATGAATTTGAAAATCCACTCTCCCCCTCAATCAATGACCCGTGTTCTATTTAAAGAGCTGTAGTCGTTGATTGAGTGTCAAATTTATGAAAAACCAAAGTTTGATTGATTTACAGAAAAACAGCATTAAGCCACCACGTGAAATTCTAAATTAATTTGCTGAAGATATCATAGACGTACATAATTTTAAGGATAAAAAAGACTTTCCTTCTTTAATCAAGAAAATAATGTAATTGAAGCATACATTAGCTAGAGGTTGCAAGGATATAAGTAATCCATGCCCGGGTGAACTTAATCACTCGTTGTGAAATATTAAAGAACAGCTCGTCTTTTTGAGCGACGTGCTTTCAATCTTTTTGAAGACCGGGTTGCAGTCTGAAATAACTTGCAAGCCATTAAGACATAGTTTTGAATGGTTTAAACTTCCGTTGAGCCTTCATTTAAAGACTCGTGTCATTATGAATGGAAATTTCTAGGACCGTAAATGTTATCGACAAACGGAAGGACATGTCTTGAAGAAAACACCTATTTTTTTGGTATTTTTTATTTTCTGATTTTCATGACTTTGAATGGTTTTTTATTTTTCGTATTTTTCTTTTTCGGGTTTTATGTATGTACATATTTACATGGGATACTTGATAGCCAATACGTTAACTCATCTTGATCATCCTGAAGTAGTTTTGAGTGTCTCCGGGGTTCTCTACACTTTATGCCAAGCCTTGGGTGAATTGAATTCGAAGTCGTTCTTCTAGGCAGCGCCTTAGTGAATATATCCGCCAGTTGATACTATGTCCTCACGAAATACAACTCAACCACTCCTTTTTCCACTTGTTCTTTGATGAAATGATGTCGGATGCCGATGTGTTTAGACCTGGAGTGTTGAACGTTGTTGCAGCAGAGGGCTATGGCACTCTTGTTGTCACAGTACAAAGGGATGCGATTGTAAGCGAAGCCATAATCTGATAATTGAGACCGCATCCATAGGATTTGGGTACATCAACCAGACATCGCGATGTATTCAGCCTCTTTAGACGAGATGGATGTTGCTTAGTTGCTTCTTTGATGACCGCTGACTAACTTATCACCAAGATACTGAGCACTGCCAGATGTACTTCTGCGAGTGTCCTGTCAAACTGCATGATCTGCGTCTGAGTATGCTGTTAGTCCATGCGGTGTCTTTCGGTTACCAAAGACACATATTTATGGTTCTGTAGAGATACGAAAAGACCCGTTTAAACATGCATCAAGGTGCTTTTTAGTGGCATAGATTGATATCTAGCACCATGCATACAAAAATACTAGGCAGGGTTACTGGCTGTGTGGTACTTCAGGGACCAATCATGCTGCGTTATTTCGGTACCTGGTCAACAGGTGTCCTGAGAGGTCCTCATCCAGTTTTGTTCGCTCCACCATTAGGAGTGTCAACAGGGTCACTTTTATGAAGATCAAATTTCTTTAAAATCTCATTAGCATATTTTGATTTATTAATGGAAAGAATGCTCTCTAGGATTTTGAGAAATTTCGTAGCCTAGGAAAAATGATATTTTGACCCCATCATCGGACATTTCGAAATTTAGACTCATTTTTAGAAAAAACGTTCACAATCTTTGGGGTCAGTCGAGGCAAATATGAGATCATTCAACATTATATTTGAACATGAAGAGTGTGTTTGCCTGTTTTCCGAATGAACATTGTTGGATCGACGACACCCTTGGAGAATCCTTGTGCCTAGAAGAACTTTGACAAGTGTCCATACCATGCCGGGGAGCCTGTTTAACCGTAAGTGCTTTTTCAGACGATTAGACATGATGTGGACTTCTGGGTCACAAAAGCCTTCGGTTGGTGGACATAGACTTCTTCTTTGAGCTCGCCATTTAAGATGCAGTTTTCACGTCCATTTGATAAATGTCATGTTTTTTGTGCGGCATTGCTATAAATATCCTGATTGCTTCAAGACGAGCAACGGAGCGAAGGATTCTTAAAATTAGAACCTTCTTCTTGACGAATCCTTTTGCTACAGTCGTGCGTGTTTTTCAACACATCACCATACTCGTCAAGTTTCACCTTATAAATCCACTTGAGAGCAATAATCATGGCACTGTCTGGAGGTGGTACTAATTCTCATACGTCCAGTCGATCAAATTTATGAATTTCTTCTTGCATGGCTTAAAACCAACAGTCTTCAGTAACTGCAGATTTGAAGTTTTTCGGTTCGACTTTGGCACATACGGAATTGTAGAACTACAACAAATCATCCGTAGCAAGCTGTTTCCGACGATGGATCCAGGTCCGAGAGGGATTCCCATTAATGTTATCAAGAGGATGAGTGTCGCATCCATTTTCCGGATATGTTCATAGGTGAGTGGATTGGTTGGGTTCTGGCATCATGATTTCCCCAGATGATGGCCTTTAGTTGGGTTGGATCTGGTTGCGAACACATTTAACAATGGTTCGGGAATCAGCTGCCAGCAAACAGATAACTTTTGAAAATTGCCTCACCTGCTATACCATGATGGTAACGAAGAGGATGATGATCCAGTCGGTGATGATTCATATGACTTTTTTTTTTTTTTTCCCCTCCGATGGTGCGTCAAGAACAAAGAAATAGGACACTGATGGACCTGTTAGAATAACGGGTCTGTCCTTACATTAGGAATAGGATTGACGAATACTAGTGGATTAACAATTCATCAAACATAGGTTGGAACAAACATCTCCCATTCTTTATTTATGGGAGCGTTACTTATTGGTATAGCAGGAGCAGATTAGGTACGAGCCCTGAACTTATAGGTCCAGGCGTCAACAGGTTAGGAGCGGGTCCTGGACTGGATTGTACAAGAGCCATTTGCTCAGTCAGCTCATCGAATTGAACGTGAATAGTTTCCATGATTTGTCGAGTTTGTTTGTTGTAGATTCTGTAACCTTTTCTGATCGGATGGCATATCCAATGAAAATTACAATATCAGCCTTGGTTTGTAGGTTTTCAGATTCTCGTGTCATTTGGAGGGTAACAAAGAGCACCCAAAGACCGGAAAAATGTAAGATCAGGCTTTTATTGTGTACTAGTCATATGGGGTTTTGTGTGACGGGTGTGAATAAGGGAACGATTTTGGGTTAACAGGCAGCTTGCCCCAGCTTCAGCCCAAAGAAACATCGGTGCCTTTGAAAAGATTAGCATTGTCCGAGCTGCCTCGACAAGAGTACGGTTCCGTCTTTCGACAACGCCATTCTGCTGTGGAGTCCTTGGCACTGTCTTTTGATGAAAGATTCCAACGTTTCATTATAATCCATACAGAGTCTTGTTGACCAAATTCAGTCCATTTTTCGGTGCAGATGAATCTTACAGTTTTGTTAGACCGACTTGTATTTGCTTCAGAAAATTTGTGACAAACGTTGGTGTTTCATCTTTGATCTCATTATACCTTGGACCAACATAAACCGAGAGTAATCGTCGACGATTACCAAGATGTATTTCTTCCCATTAATCGTTTGCACACGCATCGGTCCACATAAATCTATATGAAGAGTGCTTAGAACTTCCAAATTGGTGTTTTCAGTTTTGGGTTTGTGGGTATGCTTTTTGCTCTTTCTCTAATTTGACATGTAGATCAAAGATGAATCTTTTCAATCTTCAATCTAGTAAGCCTATGACAGTCTTTTCTTGCCAGATCCATGATGTACTGAAGTTCAAGTGCTTTAAATCGCCGATGCCATAAACCATGATTTGTGCTTGAGCTTTGGATAGCAAGCAAATTGGGGAGGACTTCATCATTTCCTTCTAAAAAAAAAAAAAAAATCAATAAAAAAAAACAGAAATAGTTATAAATTAGAACCACGGAACCTTTAAGTAATTCAAATACCATCCGTTTCACGAACATAACCAGAATGCTTTCTGAGGCAACTTCCAATACCGAATCACAAAATTGACCGACAGAAAACAAATTATGCCCCAGTCCTTCCACGTAATATACCCTGGAGATTACATTATCACCAACGACATAATCTCCATAACCTATAATAGCACCAAAGTGGTCATTCCCGAATCTAACTGTCCCGATAAACTTTTTCAGAAATTCAGTGAGCCTCTCGAGCGAATCCCCGTCTATATGTTTTGAACAACCTGAGTCTGAATTCAAAGGACGATTTATACGACTTGCATTTGAAAACCGACGAAGAGGGAGAGATTAGAAAGTAGGATTACCCAAATGTTGGTTGGGTTCTGTTGAGTTAGACAAGCAATGGCGGACATTCTGTAGTTTAGTGGCCTAATTTAGGGCTGATCTCCTAGGGATGAATGTTCTTTCTGTGGGTCTCCATGTTAACAACAGTGTTAAATGTTTGCCAATTGGTTTCCAAATTTGTTGAAATGTTTAGGCTTCCAACAATGTTTAACTTTCTTAGGTTTCCAAATCTTTGCTTAACATGACGCACAACATTTTTTAACATTGGGAGAGGCATTCACAGATTGCAAAAATAAGTAACACACACATATAATGGTAGCAATATAAGCATTTATTACTGTTTCGGCACAGTAACTGAGAATTGAAGTAATTACAGTACGGCTTAGAGTATTACTGAATCAACACGATACATGGTTTTAGACTATATCTAATTGTCCTTATGGGTGTTCTTTACTTTCTTCATGCTAGACACTTTTAGCTGGCGGAGATTGATGTTTCTTGGGAGTCTGCTCCTAGGCTGAGATCCGCTAGCATTTAGTGAACTGTTTACTCCTTATAGAAGGAGGCACAGGACATTAGACTATGGAGTTGCAATGGCTCTACATGTTTGTGTGTAGTACTACTTTGATGTTGCAATTTGGTCTCATAAGGTAACTGTGTTTTACTTTTTCCTAGGGGTGTGTGCATGCTTCTTATCTTGTTGATTGAAGACCTTTGGACAGGTGCAAACACATATTCTAATTAGTTCATGAGAATAGCTTATGTAACGGCAAGCAGATGACAATGGGATCTATTCTAAAGGTCTCTCAACTCTTTGGCTTCTTCATACTATTTCGCGAAGTGTATCTAACACTTTTAAATTAAGAGGCCTGAGCTATGTAGATGAACTTCCCTATTGTTCCTATGCGAGGGGAATAGGTCTCAACATCTATAGCATACTTGCCTGAAGAAGTACATTGGTTTAACCTGATTTGTTAGTGAACTATTGAGACGTATTTTGTAGTTGGACCTTTAGACTCTCATTTTTCCATGTTAAAGGCAGTTATATGTTCTGTATGCTTAGCACATGTAATCTTGATCGAAATCATGACATTCCTTGTAGTGTCTGCTTAATCTTTGCATTTTATGCCCTAAAAGCTCTTTTTGTGTTGAAGACCATTAACCTTTTCAGTTAATTGTGAGATCTGAAAGTCTCGGGCCCTAAAATCAAGTGTTCGGTCTAGTTCACTACGGGTCTCCTTAAGTTGAGATATTTGCATTTTCAGCTTTTGGATGACGTTGTCTTTTCCTTGAAGTGAAGCTTTCATTTGACCGATCACAAAAACGGAGTTAAAATCAGGAGTTTATTACGGTTGAAGGACGGGTTATTTCTGAAAACTTCTTTAAGGTTTTTGATTATTTAAACTGTAAGTTTAGGTGATTACCTCAAGATTGGAAAACCGAGTTAAAAGTTCATTATACTTCCTTACAGATATTATCACGTAAATTAGAAAGCTCTGCTTCAAGTTCTAGACAACGGGCGTTGACTACATTATGAGCCTCCTGCAGTTCAGTTAATCCAGATACATTAAGCTCGGAATTCGATGCAACTTAAAACAATTACTTTAGCATCATCAGGATTATATTATCATGTTTCAATAAGAAGGTTTTCCGTTTTCTATCCTCTCATGTTTCTATTCATACAATACTATGGTCAAGTTCAGCTTCCACTCATCAAGGCATCACTCATTTCTTTAACTTCTTTTGTTAGAGCTTTTATGAATGCCCTCAAACATGTTCTGAAGAGTTTGTAAAAAATGGAAATGACCTTCCGTGATAGGGTAACATGTCTTCGGTTTGTTCAAAAACCCCTTTCCCCATTCAGTGAATCACAGTGTGATGATTCTCTTTTTACTCGGTTTTCTATTCGGAAAACGTTGTCTAAGTGTAAAAATGTTATTTTCACTTGACTTTTTGGTTGGAAGCACTCTGGGGACAAGCGTTGCAGGTGTATTTTGGAAGATACACAGTCCAACGCTTTGATTGGTCTGGTGTTCTGCTTATTGAGAGCTTCATCTACATCTTAACAATATCTTGAGCCAAAATACTTGTTCCGGGTCTAGTTGTTTCTGTGGTGTGGATGGTCGCTAAAAAAATTCTCTTTCGAGTAATTAGGCGGTGTGATTTTGACCTTATTATCCACACATTCACTAGCTTTCATTTTATCATGCATTTTCTTCCTAGAAATTTTAGAAAGTTCTAGGGTCTCCTCCCCTGTAACGTACTACCCGGCCGCGTGCATGATGGGCTGTGACAATATACATGACCCTATACAGGGGCAGGTTAAATTCTTGCCTTGTACGATGTAGACATAGGGGGTTCTTGTAGCCAATAGCTACCTTATTTACTTCATCATAATAAGACCTAGGTTTACACATCATGTGAACTATTTGAATAGACTGGCCTTGTTTGAATAATTTATCCTCGACCTTTTCCTTTAAAGCTTTTAAGTCTAAAAATTCATCAAGGTATTTATTTTCTTTCTGTTTAAAATCCTTTTTCAAAGATTTGTAATTTCATCTACCATTAAACCTTGTTATGTTGGATGGTAGATGCAAGTTGCAATTTTACAAGAATGAAGTTCCTTTTTTCAAATCTCTTTCCTTAATATTACAGTCACATAAACTATTCTTAGTTTGCTCATCAATCTTTTGTTCTCTTTCTGTTAATTCAAACCTGCACGTCTTTCTACAGTTCAACTTGTTCCGGGTATATGGCAAGTTCAGCATTTAATGAATGTCATCACTGTATATGTTGGTGCTTTAAAGACAGATTGGGCTTTAGGCTCATGCAAATCATTATCTATCATCACGTTTTACCATATCATTTGGAAAACCGTAGATGCTTTTTTTGGCTTCAAATGGCACTGCGTGGTCCATTACATATAATCATATGGAGTCCTATTACTATCACTCGTATAATCAGCAGTGAGCCAAACGTAGATTATATATAAACTTGGTTGTCATAGTCTGCATCCCGTCCTTCTTCATTGATGTTCATAAATAGCATCCTGAAAAGCGATCATTGGTCTTGTACCTCAGATTAAGATGTCCGAATCATAAGATGGACCGGCTTCATCACACACTGTATCTGCGGATGATAGATTTGCCATGAACATAGTTTGTGCCGTGGGAGCCTCATCAACGTTAGAATCGTAAGCATCATAATACATAGCTTGAAATAACATTTATCACATTGAGAGCTAGTACTGAACGGTTGCTCATCCCTTATCTTATCATAGCATTGTTCCTATCCCACCCAGCTAGGAACAATAATGCTCTTCATCTCAAGGGAACTACCCCATTCTCTGAAAACTTGCATCAGCACATCTGTCTTGAAGTATTTGGAGTTCTGTGGACGCTTGGTTGAGTGCAGCTTTCTTGCTATGTGGCCTACCCGTTACAGTTGTAGCAAGTTAACCTGCCTAGCTTGACCTGGATTAGATTCCCTCTACCTGTTCTGTGCTCCCCAATAACCAGCTGCACCTGTACCCCGTGCATTATTACCATGTCCTCTGTTCTGTCGACCCTGAACATCTGAACAACAACCCTGCCATCTTGTACTGTAGCTTGATTCCTTGGGTTTGATGAAGTTCTGAGTTGATTGTTTGTTTGAGGAAGGAAGGTTTTGTTATGATGGTGAGTAAGCAAGTGTGTGGTCAGGTTTCAATTAGGTTGTCAGTTGGAGAAGTCCAAGTCAGATTGTGAAGGTGTCAGCAGGAGTGTGGTTCGATGATAGGTGGTCGGTGAATTGTTGATGATCTGTGATTGATAGGTCGAGGTGATACATTGGACATCAAGGCCCATGAGGGTAAACTGTCTGTTGTGTGAGAGTTCCCAACATCATCTTATTTTCGTTGGCATGTGCCTCGAGTTGCTTAAATATAGCATATAGTTGATCAAGTTTGAATCATTTAAGCTTGTTAAGTTTCACTGCCTCTGGTAACATTCTACCCATTCAGGCAATTGTTATTCATAAACTTTGAGTTCAACTGTATTTTTTGAACATTGTTATCTTGATGTTCCGCATGTCATTAATGAGTTGGAAAACCTGACTAGTAGTCGTGAATTGGTTTCGCCTTTGTTCTGACGAAAGCTGTTCATAGTCATCATACAGTTTGAGTCATGAAGTGAATTGCGAGTCGATGAACATCTTAAATTGTTTGTTGATCACGCAAAAGGCAACCATAGATCTATCTCCTTGAAAATCATCTTTGTCAAGTTGTTTTTCTAGTTGATCCATGTTTAGTAACATTATGCCTGTGAAAGTCTGAATATCTTGTTCAAAGAGTGTCGCAAATGCCCGTTCGAAACATCCATTGATTTTTAAATCATTGTATGAAAGAACCTGGGGATGTGATTGAAGTAGTCGAAAAGATTTCATGCAACTTTCCTTTGCTTTGTGTTGCATTTGTTGTAACTGATGCAATTCTCTCTCTTGAATGTCATCGAAAGCATTAGACATGATTGATTGATTGTGTTATGATAGCCGTTAGATCGGTACAATGATTAGTGATTGTATGTTAAAAGTGATGATTGTTTGTTGGATTAGGTGATATGTTGTTTGATTGTGATTTGGTTTAGTTGAAATAAGTTAACGTAATGAAGATAATGAAACTTAGGCAAAACGCAGTGAAGAAGCCTAGACAAAACGCAGTGAAGAATGAAATTTTTCTAGAGTAACTTCTTATCAAAACGCAATATGTTCTTCAAGCAAAACACAATGGAAGTCTTGAGCAAAACGCAGTAATGTTGAAGCAAAACGCAATGATGAATGAAATTTTGCCAGAGTAACTTCTTATCAAAATGCAATATGGTCTTCAAGCAAAACGCAATGGAAGTCTTGAGCAAAACGCAGTGATGTTGAAGCAAAACGCAGTGATAGCTTGAAGCAAAACGCAATGAGGTCTTGAAGCAAAACGCAATGAGGTCTTGAAGCAAAACGCAATGAGGTCTTGAAGCAAAACGCAGTGAGGTCTTCAAGCAGGCAAAACGCAACCTTCAATAACCAAAATGCAGTGACCAAAACGCAACCCCAAATACGACAAAACGCAGTACTGTTGTACGATACAAAACGACAAAACGCAGTGTACTATTTGAGGCAAAACGCAATGAAGAATGACTCAGAGAGGCAAAACGCAGTGAAGAAAAATACGAACTTTTTCACCTAAAAACACCTAAAAATCACCCTTTTGAACGTTTTTGCTTGGTTTCTTTTGTACAACTTGATCCTAGAAGGTTATAACAACTATAAGAACACTAACTTTAACATCACAAACGTGAGAATCAAAGAGTGTCAAGAAAAAGACCATAAACCTTCAAAAACCAAACTTTTGATCTAAACCAACCAAGAAAACGCACACACAATCTATCTAATCATCCCATGGGCTCTGATACCAATTGTAGTATATTGGATATCATAACACAAGCCTAGGATTAATGTTTGGCCGAATTATCTAGAGAGAGAAAGTGGGAGTTTTACAGAGAGAAAATCACTTAGAGTGTGTTTGTGATAAAATGAACATCCAACCCCTTCCCATGGCTGGAAAGGGGTATTTATACAATTGTTTTGGTGCCCCTAAATGGCCCATGGAGTGGGCTAACAAGTGGGTAAAGACCCGGCACAACACCATAAGTCGTACGGTAACTAAACGATTAAAACTAAGACTACGAGCTAACCTATGCTAGATATAACACAGGGTGACCGAGTCTTTTACATGGATTTTCATAATCCTAACATCTTTGTTGAACGAACTAGAACCAGATGACTTGTGTCTCTTGCAACCTCCCCTAGACGCTGTGGCAAATTTTGGAAGTTCTTGTTCTCTTGCTACCTCCTCATGATTGAAGTAGCGAGTATTTATAGGTAAAAGGGGAGGTTTTTTTTTAAAAAGTTTTTTTGTGCGTAACGGATAAAAATTGAGAGGGGGCCTACCATTTTAAAACTCACCTATGTGAGTGACTCACCCGTTCAACATGAAACTCACTGTGAGTTTTGGGGGTTGGAAAGGAAGTTACGCGCGACTTTGAAACTCTCTTCAGTGAGTTTTAGTCCATACCATCCAGCCTTATGTTGAACTCCCTTTAAATCTAGTAGAAATCCATTATGTGACAAACCGTCAATTTCAGGTCGTTATTTTATTCTCGAGTATTAAATATATTTTTCAATTTTATGATGAGATATGAACCACACTAGCGCCGGGAGAATATGCTTACACTTGTAATTTAAGTAACGTTTAAGAAGACCCGGCGAATTCTACGTAAAGGCTTCGACGTTTAAATTTCCAAAATGCCGTAAAATTTTTTTATGCATTCGTTTTATTTTTCGTGTCCTTGTAACTATATTTACTTTTTAACGAAAAACGACAACGAGAAATTGATACCTTTTTAAATAACGGACTTTGAAAATACCCCGCCTAACAATTAGTGCGTACCTTTTTAAATATCGGACTTTGATAATACCCGTATTTACAAATTATGGGGCAAGTTAAACAACTCACCCCACTAAACTATCACCCCATTGGGGCGGATCAACCAAGGGGTTAGGTGTCCCCTTGGTGTTGATTCATGTCACACTAAGTATACACTTGGCATTTGGTCTAAAATCCTATATAAACTTACTTTGACTATCTAAAACACACACAAGTCATTTTATAACTCAAAAATCTGCATTACTCTCTCCCTCATATACCCTTGACGCCACATATAGCTCACAAAAACACCAATCCATAAAAATTTTGAAGATCAAATAATAAGCACACTAGTAAACATGAATACCTAGTGTAATCCTTGCATTTTGGTGGTGATTTAAAGGAGTATTCAAGAAGGTTATACACAAGTTGGGGCTGAGATTATACAAGTTTTTATAAAGTCTATTGGGTAAAGAAAATGATGGTCAAAAATTATTTTGGGTGAAGATCAAGTTGAAGATTGAAGCTTTGTTATTGTTTTGATCATTTGATCATTTTCTTCATATTTCTTGTGGTAAAATCTCATGAGTTTTGTTTATGTTCTCTTTTGATTTTCAAGTGTATATGTACATGCATGATATATGATCATCAAGGATTAAAATGGGCTTTGTGTGTATGAATCTAGGTTAATTAAAGCTAAAATAGCCATTTAAACAAGTAAAATAATCATAAAATTTATGGGCTGTAATGAATAGTAGGTTTTATAAATTTCTATAGGTTTAAGGTTGGATTTGAGTACATTAGGTTGTAGATAATCCTTTTGTAGACACTTGGCAAATTGGATGATTTCTAGAAAGTGAATATTGAGTGAGATATGATCAAAACACCAAAACTAGTGGATTCTGACCGTGATGTACAGATGGTATAAAATGTCACATTTACGGACTGAGTTGGTTAAACAGTTAAAACTATGAGACCTAGATAAAATCATGTAGATTCTGAATCAATTGGATAGTCAACCAACTCTTTATGGTTTGTAAATGGCATCAAAAATGGTGAAAGTGAGATTTCAGTCCGAATTTGTAACTTAACCTTTATGTAGTAAATTGTTCATATGTATAAGTATACTTAAACTAAGTACAAAAATGGTTTTGGATCTGTAAAGTACACTTAAATATTAAGCTAAGGATATAAATATATCAATCATATCATTTACGGTTTATAAATTATGACTATTTTTGTAAACATAAAAGTATACAAAATTTACTACTACCCGAACACTATACTATGTAAAGCAATTTTTGTAACTAAAACCCGAAATGGTAGGACCCACTTATTGGGAGTTTTAAAATGCTAACATACTGATAATAAAAGTGTCCTGACCTCGAGAACCCGAAAAATTATAACAAGAGTCATATATAAGCTTAAATGAGCCATAAGGCCTTATTGGGCCACTAGGCCCAATGTAACAAATTGGACTCTATGGACCTAGCTTTAGGCCCAATCCACTTGGACCTAACTATTGGGCTAGGACCTGGTCTTTGAGTGATAATATCAACTTAATAACTTAATGGGCTTGCTTAATGGGCCTATTGGGCTTTTTGGACTAAATTGAATAATATGAGTAAGTGGGCTAATAATAAAACAAGCTAAAAACCTAGAAAACTCTAAGTGTGAAATAAATATGTTGCAAGAGCATGATCATCATATAAACTACATGTATACATATGCGGTAACACCCCCATTTTTACATATAGCAGCGGAAGCTAATTTGGGGTATTACTTCAAAGGTACAACAGTAATAATCATAGAAAACGAATCAAAAAGAGTCGTTTATGAAAATAAGTTATCATTCATTATTCCCTCAGAGTTTTTACAAAAGAGAGGTCCCAACATCTGTATTTACAAAGTGTGAATGATAACGGTTTTTCCATCTTCATGTCCTTGCCACTCCGTGCCATTAGTTACCTAAGATAAAACATGCTAAAAAGTCAACACAAAGGTTGAGTGAAATCCATAGGTTTAAGTAATATAATTTGAATGCAAATGCGATATTTGGGTTACGTTGATATACACCCAGTATTGAAAATATATTTATTATTGCCATTAGCTCATGAATCCGAAGCCTTAGGGTGTGGTGATACGTTAT
>BQNB010100641.1:0-24656 GCA_026074375.1 Tanacetum coccineum
GCAAGTCATACACTTCATATTCATCCTCATTTCATGTAATAAAAAGAAATCTAAGTTAGAAACCCTAACCCGAGCTAAATACTACACTATGACCCGTTTCTTCGTTTTTATCTATTGTAAACCTAAACCAATACTCAAATAAGTTGTAATAACTTAAATTACAACATTCTAAATCATATACAATCATAATTTCATCGTTTTACTTCAACTATATGCAAATAGAAAGCTAGAAACCCTAAAGAAACCATTACGAGCCCTAATCTAACCTGTAACCTTATTTACTCAAATTTGACCCATTTTAAACCAAACCACCCATTATTTTTCATTAATAAGTCAATATATGATCCTTTTAAACACATATTATCAATCACATTACAAACATGCTTGAATTATAAGCATGAAAAGACAAGAAAACCCTAATCGCACCCATTTAGAACCCGCGACCTCATTTCTTCATTTTTAACCCGTTTTAACCCAAACCACTTGCTAACTTTTGTTAATACTTCATATTACAACCCTTAAGGACATGTTTTAATCATTCCTTGATCAATGCCCACAAAATATTGGCCAAAAACTTGAGTTCGAACCCTAGATACCAAAACAGACCCGCGGGTTGGTTTTGACCCATTATAACCCACTTAAAACCTTACCCATGTGCAAGAACCTCCATGACCAGCCCCTAGACTCTTCTAAGCAGCTTACCCACCTGCTTAAGCCTTTCCATGGCCAAAATCAAAGCCACATCTCTCTCTTTTTAGCCACAACAGCCGCAACACCACTAACACCTTCCACACCATCACTTTAGCTTCTTAGACCTCCACAACTCCTTCTATAGCCTCAACACATCATGTAGTAGCTTGTACAAGTGTCTCACATCAGAATCATAAGCTTCCTTAACCTCCTTGGTCTCAAACTAGTATAAATAGGGACCTTATGTCTTCATTCCAATTTGCACCCAACTCTCTTATCTATAACCCAAGTGAGCAACCTTTCTCTGCTCCTTATGATCCTAGGATCATCTAAGAAGATCAATCAAGCAAAGCTTTGAAGATTTGAAGCCCCGGGAACAAGATACAAGGCGTACGAGTGGAAATACTACCCGAAACGACCCATTTCCACCATTTTTGCTCCTTGAAGCTCAAACCCAGGTTCTAGATATTCTACTACTGCTTCTACACTCTTATAATGTTCATATGATCCTAAATATACTCTTGTTAAAGTTTCATAACTCAATTCATGCTCATTTTCCATTTTGATCCAAAACCGTACACCCGAAACCCTAATTTCGCGTTTTTCTTAAAACTAAATGTTATAATGATTAAATATTGTTATAATCTATCCTAGCATGCTTAACTAATGTTAAAATAACCACTTTATTGATTAATGAAGGAATTTGAACTTAAAACCCGCACATTTACGTTTTGAAACCCTAATTTGACCCATTTTGCTTCCCAGCTTAACGAATCATTATTTTAAACTTGCGTTGCGTTAAATATTCATATTTTGGTTTATTATAACTTATAAATATATAATGAAATGTTAAAATAAGCTTGCATGACAATTTGGACATGTTTTGTAATTATAATCCATGCAAGGGGTATATATCGTACTTTTGAAACTTATAACTAAAAGTACTATTAAATTGTCAATTTATCAAAGTTTATAAACACAGGGGCCTATTATTCACTTTCACAGTTAAGTTTACTTGGTATATATCTTTTAAAGTTTGAAGGACCAAATCCCCGTAAAAGTGCAAACCCGAGGGTATATTTATTCCCCTTGTTTCAAACTCCAGGGTCTAAAAATGTAAAACATTTTGAAAAAGTATAAAATCAAGTTTAAAACCTTTCAAGACATAACTTAAGTTAACCGCTTCTCCGTGCTTAACATTTCCAGATATTGATTAAAACGCTTAAAACCGATTATATCATATCACAATACTAGGGAGCTTCATATTAAGGAGTTTCATCTTGGTATTACGTTCTGACTGAGTTGTTGGGTTTACGATTTAAAGTGCCCTAGCTCCTCAAACGTTTACTGAATGACTTCTGAATTATGATGGCCCGAACAGTGATACAATAATTCCAAACTCTTCAATCAAACTCATAACTCTTAAAACTAAAGTTCTAGAGTACAATCTTCCTAAGACTCAACATATTTACTCAGGTTGCGTGACGTGGCTATTTACTATCATTTTACTATATCAACATTCCCTGGTTAAGATTGTGATAAGGTCGTCAGCTTTCATTTCAGAATATTTATTACATCTACCTACCAGGTGAGATTCATAACCTCGCCTTTACTCATTTTACATGTTTTATAAACCCGCGAGGGGGATACATGCTTGTTACAAACTCTTTTACATACTTGTTTATCTTATAACAATGTGATTACTTTTCAAAGACTTATACATGCTTAAACCAGGAATACAAGTGTTTTTACAAGTTATATGCTATCCTGATACACTATTATAGCTACTGTCTAAGTTACATTATGCCAAAAGTCCCTCATTATCATGGACCATTAATCACTTACGGGTGAACGCAAATATTGTGGATAGATCTATCGGGATTGACGAATCCTATTTGTGTTAGCCGGATAGGTAACCAAACACACTATATTTGAATTTCATAGGTATATGGCAATTACCTACACCGAGGGCCATTATCTCTATATATATATCACATCATTTTGGGTATATATATACACTAGTCAGTTTGTGTGCCATGAGCTTAGACCAGACTATACTATACCAGACAAGACCAAACAGACCAAATAAGGCAATAACGGGATAATACATTGTTACTATGATAATTGTATTCGTTGCAATTATTACTAATAACGGGTGTATAATAACAATATCATTTTACATAATAATTGTGTTTAAACAATTATTACACTATGACTTGTATTCAAACTGTTTATCAAACCTATGAATTTCACTCAACCTTTGTGTTGACTTTTTAGCATGTTTATCTTAGGTAATTGAGCAAGTTGCGGCACGGAGTGGCATGGACTCAAAGATGGTTGAACTGTTATCATTCAAACTTGATGTTTTAGATTTTGGGACCTGCATTTTGTAAAAACTCTGATTATAATGAATGATAACTAAATTTTTCCAACAACGTCTCTTTTAAAGTTGTTTTCTATGATTATGATTGTTGTATCCATGAAGTAATACCCCAGATTATCTTCCGCTGCTATATTGTAAAAATGGGGGTGTTACAGATTGGTATCAGCGCCATGGTTATAGAGAACAAGGTCAAAACCTTAACTATAACCACATTTCATTTTTCAGCCATCAAAGTCCTCCGTGCCACTACATTCCGGAACAAGTATGTAAATATACATATCTATTATACTATTACATAAATAACTTATGTTATTTACAAACTAGGTTGTTAATAGAACGATGTCTTCTCCCAACCACTTTACTTCTGATATTGAGGATGCTTTTTCCTCTATGAATATTCTTAACTATACTTCGGTCTCATCGGATTATTTCCCAGCTTCATCGGGAAGCAATTCTTTTAACTCTTTGGAAAACTCCGATATTCTTATCTTTCTACAATAATTTGAAGGACGTACAAGCATTTTATGCTAAGGAATTACCTATTTCATCACCAGATCTATTACTCCAAAGCATTTGACTCCATCTCTGGTATTACCACCATCATTACTATTTGATCCTCGATATTTCTTTGTTCCTGAAGAACTATTACCACCTAAGAAACGAATATGTTCCCCATCTTCTTCCTCAACTACGTTATCTAATCCATCTCGGAATCAAACTTGTGATTTGGTATCACCATCTTCCTCAGTTTATACTCCTACCGCACCTCAGATATTAGAAATAGGAAAAAGTTCAATTAAGATGCATCTGAAACATCATGAGGAACAAATCGAAGATATTTTGAATTACTTAGATGAACTCTCTTTTCACCGCATTGAGAAAATGGAAGAAGGACGTATTAATGGTAACAAACTAAAGACCGAACTTAAGAGAATCCGCACTCAGATTATCAAACTTCAAAAGAAGCAGTTAGGGCAAAAGGATAAGATTGCCTTTGCTCACTACAGAATTTCCGATCTTGAACAAATCATTGAGAAAATCCAAGCTCGACACCAAACGGATTAGGAAGATCTTTAGGATGTCATCTACCGGTTCGAAATCAACAAACTCTTAGACTAGTTATAGCTTTATCCTAGCCACGGGATGTGTGGTATAAATAAAAACGCTTGTCAAATCTTGACTATGTACAGTAAAAAGGCAAGTTATTTATAAAGGCAATTTCGTTACGTACCTTATTTCCAGCTTATCTCTCTTTCATCATCATCTCCATCATTTGCATCATTATCTCCGTTTTTCATCATTATGAATCATACCATAACCTCTAAGTGCTTAAAATTCAAAAATAAGCATTACTCTTTAAGCATTTTAAGCATCACATTCTCTTTTATTACTTTTCAAAACTTATGATATCATTCTTACTATGTGTTATCCTCTGTTGATAGAATGCCTCCCAAAAGGATGTCAACATCTGAAACACTAGCCATAACTTTAGCTGACATCCAACAACTAATTAATGATGGCATTTCCTCAGCTCTGAAAGCACAAGCTGTATCAATGGCAAGTGCTAGTAATCCCAATAGGAACACCAAACCTACTGGAACTCCTGTAGCAAAAACGGGAAACTATAAAGAGTTCATTAGCTGTCAACCTTTCTACTTCAATGGTACAGAAGGAGCTATTGACCTCATCCACTGGTTTGAACGTACCGAATCAGTATTTTCTCGTAGCAAGTGTGCCGAGGAAGACAGAGTGACATTTGCTTCTGGTCTCTAACCGATGTATTCCTGTCTTGGTGGAATGCATACGCCCAACCTATCGGAATAGAACAAGCCAATAAGATCACTTGGACTGAATTGAAAAGACTCTTAACCAATAAGTATTGCCCTCGAACAAATGAAGTCAAGAGATGGAGAGGAATTTTACAACTTGGTGTGAAAGGAAATGATCTAAAGACTTACATTTAGGAGTTTTCATGTTAACCGTCTTATGCCCAAACATAGTACAAACACGAGAAATTATGGAAGTCTTCATTCATTGGATTACCTAGAAGAATTGAAGGAAACGTTCAAATTTAATACTCGAAGCCTCAAAATTTGGAGGAAGCCCATCACTTACCAGAGGTTAATGGATCAGATAATAAAGCATGATTTTGTGCAAATGCTAAATGATCATAAACGAAAGCTTGAGGTAAGGGAAAACATCATCAACAAACAACTATCATTATAACTATTACAAATAAACAATCGTAACAATGATACACCAGCAGAGAAAGCGATCAGAAACTTCAGGACTTATACTGCCACCAATGGGCCCTCAAACTATGAGACATGTTACGAAAATAACCTTAAACTTTTACCTATTTACGGATTTTTTATATAACGAACTTTATTTATCAAATAGGTAACGTATATCTACCGAATCATTTTAAACTTTTAGCTATTTGCGGCATTTTTATATGACGAACTTTATTTATCAAATATGTAACGTATATCTACCGATTCATTCAAAAAAAATACCGGTGAAAAGATCTTCGAATTGCGAACAAAACGGGCACAATATTGCAATGTTTCTGATGTACGTACGATTTTATAAAAAATGTTGAAGTTTAATTTATATTTTTCAAAAAAAAAATTCGAAACACACCCCTAAACAAACTAATAACTTTAAAATAAAATACGGGGGCTAAAACGTGCAATTCTATAAAAGTTTTAATTATAGAAATAACTCTATGCTTTTTGTTATTTACTACTATTTTACATAACAAACTTTCTTTGTCAATATACCGGTCAAAAGCTATTTGTATTGTCAAAAAAATGAGCCTAATATTGCAATGTTTTTGACATAATCTCTACTACTTTATAAAGCATTTAGCCCATTTTATTTTTAGAAGTCTTAAAAATTTAAGCAAAAAAAATTACTTATTTGGGAAAGTTCATGCATACAGTCAACATTAAAAGCCTTTAAAAAAACGGGCCATTTAAAACCTCCTAACCCTCCAATCCATTTCACAATTATAAATCCTCACATTTCACAAAAAACAGCCAACATTAAAAGCCTTTAAAAAAAATGGCTCATTTAAAGCCTCCTAACCTTCCAATGTTGATATACATAATAAAAATGGGCTAAAAATCATGAATGTTGTTCACCATATACGTTTTTCAATACAGTCAACTTGTAACTGCTAACATTGATATTGTCATCAATTCAGTCAAATTGTAACCGCTGCCATTGATACAACTTATTGTAAAAGCTAACATTATAACATCCCATAATAACAAGGATATAAAACCTCAAACAAAACACAAAAACACATGCAAACCATTTAATCACACACTCTCTAAACAAAAAACACGCAAGTTCTACGAAACATAACAACCGCCACCACCATAAACCCCTTTCTATCACTAACAACACACCCACTTCTGCCACCACCGTCATTACCGTTTGCTGACCACCACAATCATTAGGTTGTATAGGTGGTTTGGTGGGCTAGATGGTTTCGGTTTATTTTTGGTGGGATTTTGTTGCGAGGTTACAATGGTTTTGGTTATTTCGTTTGCCTATAGTGGTTTAGATATCCGGAGACAAACATATACACCTTTATAGCGACGAGTCGATAGTAATAGAAGGATAAAATGAGAGATGGGAGGTGTGTAACATGCGAATATGTGCTGGTTGTTGTCGAGGCTTTGCTTTTGAATATGTTCATGTGGTGAATGGACGTAAGGGCCAATTTAAGCCCATAACTTTTGCAGATTGTCGCTGCCACCATTTACGCCGCCACCATCAGCCACAACTATGACGGATACTATAATAACCCAAGAATTTTCATCAAATGCAAAACCTATTTTACTATGATCACAATTATACGGGGAAATTTTTCGCTTTATTACATTACTTGCATTGTCAATATCTCAGTATGTCATGTATCTTACATAAATAAAGTAGACGAGCCTTCACAGCAACTACACTATTGTCTATATCTTCATATATGTCAAGCAAACATCATAACATGTCAAGTCAATATCATCATATCCTTTTTACAAAGTACATTATTCCTATAATGTACCATTCGCAACGTTATATCAAAACGGGCTTTAAACCGTTATCGTATGCCTCTAAACCCTAATTTCATGAAGGGTTAATATCTAAAGTGAATATACAAGCTACTAAAACATATGTACAAATAATATAACATCTCATTTGAAATATAAACTCCCTCCAAGTCAAAATACAAGATTTCAAAGCTCAATATACAAGTCATTAAGCATGATCTCCAAAATAGCCATTTTACCTCCGTTTTCATTCCAGTTTCTTCACCACCACTTTTGTACAAGCTACTACACTCAATATACAATGTGTAAACCCTAATTATTCTATTCATAAGCTTTCATACACATTTTTACACTCAAAACCCTAATTCAAAATCCTAAACCCTAAAACCGAGCTAGTTTCTAAACCATAACCCGTTTCTTGGTTTTTATCCGTTTTAAACCTAAACCATTAATCAAATAAGTTGTAAATACTTAATTTACAACATTACAAATCCTATTTCATCATTATAACATCATTATACATGAATTAAATCCTAGAAACCCTAAAACAAAACCCTAATCTAGTTCTAACCCTAAAACCTAAAACTAGGCCCTAGTTCAGAATCAGATCAGTCTATAAAACATAAGATATGGGCAAATCAATAGGTTCTGGGTATTAAGTGAAAACACTAGGTTGTAGCCCTATGTCTTGTGATCATTTTGCCGGTGGAATCAACCCGATTCGACGTCGGATGAATTAGTTATAGCCGAAATGGCAAAGGTGCGCAGATTCGGCACACCTGTAGTAAATGGCCATTATCACTAGATTTTTGTATAGTAACCCACAAATATGTAAAACTAAACGTTGTAGATGACTCAAATATCTAACAATGCTCGCTGGTTTAAGCTTCAACGGAGTTATGGTTTGCAAATGACAACCATTTTACCAAGACTGATGTTGGCTGTCCAAAAACAACCATGTATAAATCAAACCAAACACCCCTAAAACGTCTAGAACCACCTCCACCTTGCACCATAGCCTTCCTTACTCATCCCATAGCCTCTCCACATCACCTTATAGCTTCCACACATGTCCTCACCTTGTCTCTTAGCATCCTTAGTCACCAAGTTCCAAAATTACTATAAATAGGGGTATTATGCCTCCATTTCAAATCATCCCCCATTACTTTCAATAACCCACGTGAGCAAACATTCTCTGCTCCCATATGATCCTAGGGATCATTAAGAAGATAAATTCAAGCAAAGCTTTGAAGATTTGAAAGCCCACGGAACAATCGATCCAAGGCGTAGATTTACGAGTGGAAATACTACCCGTAACGAACCAATGTTCCACACCAATTTTTGATCCTTGAAAGCTAAAACCCAGGTTCTGGATCGTTCTACTTCTGCTCCTACACTGCTTATAAGGTTTAATATGATCCTAATAATAAATCTTGTTAAAGTTTCATAACTCAATTCATGCTCATTTTACGTTTTGTTTCAAACCTACACCCGAACCCTAATTTTATGTTTTTCTCTAATAAAAATGTTATAATGAATTAAATATTGTTTATCATTATATATTTCTAGCCTGCTTAAACTTAATGTTAAAATAACCACTCATATTGAATAATGAAGGAATTTGAACTTAAACCGGCGTTTTTCGTTTTAAAACTCCGTTAGTGGTCGATAGTTTTGCTTCCATAGTTCAACGAATCGTTATTTTTAATTTATTATGTTAAACTTCTTATTTTATTTTATTTATAACTAGATAACGATCTTTTTATAATGTTTAAAATAAGGTTTGACATATGGCAATTTGGACATGTTTTTTAAATTATAACATGAATAGGGGTATATATACGTAAATTTCCGGATAACTTATAACTAAAAGGACTAAAAATGTCATTTTATCAAAGTTATAACTACAGGGGTCTATTATGTCACTTTTCAAAGTACAAGGTTTACTTGGTATATCTTTTAAACTTGAAGGACCAAATCGTAAAAGTGCAAAATCAAGGGTTTTTTTGCACTTTTCAACTAAGGGTCTAAAATATGTAACATTTTTGAAAAATAACGTATTAAAATCATGTTTAATTATTACAATGCATAACTTTAATTAACGCTTGACGTGCTTAACATTTCCAGATATTATCAAAAGACTTTAAAACCGATTATATCGTATCACAATACTAGGGAGCTTCATATTAAGAGGTTTCATCTTGGTATTACGTTCTGACTGAGTTGTTGGGTTTACGATTTAAAGTGCCCTAGCTCCTCAAACGTTTACTGAATGACTTCTGAATTATGATGGCCCGAACGGTGATACAATAATTCCAAACTCTTCAATCAAATTCATAACTCTTTAGCAACAAAGTTCTAGAATACCAATCTTCTTAGGACGTGAATATTTAATCAGGTTGCGTGTCGTGTTGTTTTTCTATCTTTTGCTATATCAACTTCCCCTGTTTAAGATTGTGATAAGGTTTTCGTCAGCTTTTCATTTGTGATATATATTACATTACTATCAGGTGGAAATTATTAACTCGCATTTACTTATTTACAATGTTTTATAAATCCGCGTCGGGGATAATGGCTTGTTTACAAACTCTTTTACAACATCGTTCTATCTTATAACAATGTGATTTATTCTTCAAGAATTATACATGCTTTTTAACCTAGGAATACAAGTGTTTTTACAAGTTATATGCTATCCTGATACACTATTACAGCTACTGTCTAAGTTACATTATGCCAAAGTCCCTATTATCAGTGGTCCACTTAATCATTAAGGGTCGTGAACGCGAATATTGTGGATAGATCTATAGGGATTGACGATCCTGTTTGTGTTGACCGGGATAGGTAACAACACTTATATTGAATTTTCCTAGGTATATGGCAATTACCTACACCGTGGGCCATTATCTCTCTCTCTCTCTCTCATATATATATATATATATATATATATATATATATATATATATATATATATATATATATATATATCACATCATTTTGGGTATATATATACACTAGTCAGTTTGTGTGCCATGAGCTTAGACTAGACAAGGAACATGACCAAATCAGACCAAAAGACAACAAGACTCAAATACCGTAGTATTACTCTGTTACGTATGATAATTGCTACGTTTGCATTTATTACAAATATCGGTTAATAACTACGTAAACAAAGATCTAACAATAACATTTTCAGAATAATGGTGTTTGTACAATTACTTACACTTAATGGTCTTGTATTTCAAAAATGGCTTTATCAAACCTATGAATTTCACTCAACCTTTGTGTTGACTTTTTAGCATGTTTATCTCAGATTATTGAAGCAATATATGGCATGGAGCGGCTTGGACTTGAAGATGGCTGAACTGTTATCATTCACACATTATGTTTTAGATTTTAGGACCTGCCTTTGTAAAACTCTGATTTGAAATGAATGATAACATATCTTTTGAATAAACGTCTCTTTTGGGTCGTTTTCTATGATTATGATTGTTGTTTCCATGAAGTAATACCCCAGATTAGCTTCCGCTGCAATATTGTAAAAATGGGGGTGTTACAGATTGGTATCATCGCCATGGTTATAGAGAACAAGGTCAAAACCTTAACTATAACCACATTTCTTTTTCAGCCATCAAAGTCCTCCGTGCCACTTACATCCTGACAAGCTATGGTAAAAATTTACATATCTATTATACTAATTAATAAATAGCTTTTTGTTTATTTACAAAAACTAGGTTGTTAATTAGAACGTTGTCTGTCTCCCAATCACATTTACTTTCCGAAATCTTGAGGATGCTTTTTCCTCTATGAATATTCTTAACTATACTTCGGTCTCATCAGATTATTTCCCAGTTTCATTGGGAAGCAATTCTTTTAACTCTTCGGAAAACTCTAATGATAATATGATTCCACCGGTAATCTCATCTTTCTACAATAATACTTATTTGAAGGACGTACAAACGCAAGTGTTATGTGCGAAAGTATTACTATTCTCATCACCATATTCCTATTACCCACCAGCTATTTTGACTCTATCTCGTGTGTGTGTTTACCACCATCATACTATTTATCATCGAGATTTCTTTATTCTGAAGAACTATTACCAATAGAAGAGAATCCATTCCCCATCTTCTTCCTCAACTACATTATCTAATTCCATCCCGGGAATCAAAACACTGTGAATTGATCAACCATCTTCTCTTAGTTTATCCTCTACCCACTCAAGAATATTTGAAATAGGAAAATGTTCAATTAAGATGTATCTGAAACATCATGAGGGACAAATCGAAGATATTTTAAATTACTTAGATGAACTCTATCTTCACCAACATCGAGAAATGGAGGTAAGGACTTATTGATCGAATTTCATACGAAGGAATAGTGACGAATAAAGACCTAACCTCAAGAAAATCCGTACTAAAGATTATAAATCTTCAAAAGAAGCATGATAGGGCAAAGGATAAGATTGCCTGTTGCTTTATGAATTTAATATTACTTTTGAACAAATCATTGAGAAAATCCAAGCTCGTCACCAAACAGATCAGGAAGATCTTTAGGATGTCATCTACCGACTCAAAATCAACAAACTCTTAGACTAGTTATAGCTTTATCTTAGCCATGGGATGTGTGGTATAAATAAAAACGCTAGTCAAATTTTGACTATGTACATATAGAAGGCAATGTTTTTTATAAGGCAACCCCGTTTTCGTATATTATTGTTTCCACTTTCGCTCTTTCTCATCATTGTCACCATTTGCATCATTATCTCCGTCTTCATCATAACCTTTAAGTGCTTAAAAAATTAAAAAAACAAGGATTTCTCTTTAAGCATTTTATGCATCACATTCTCTTTATAATCTCAGGATATCATTTCTTATTACGTGTTATCTTTTGTTGATAGAATGCCTCCCAAAAGGACATCAACATCTGAAACACCGGCCATACTTTAGTGCCATCCAGCAACTAATTATGATGGCATTTCCTCAGCTCTAAAAAGCACAAGTGCATCAATGGCAAGTGATAGTAATCCTCAAAGGAACACCGGACCCTAATGGGAAATCCTGTAGCAAAAACGGGAAAACTTATAAGAGTTCCGTTAGTGTCCGCAACCTTTTCTACTTCATGGTTGAAAAGGAGCAGTTAGCCTCATTCGCTGGTTTGAGCGGACTGAATCAGTATTTTCTCGTAGCCACTGTGTCGAAGAAAACAAAGTGACATATGCTACCGGTACTTAACTGGATGATGCTTGTTTGGTGGCATTCATTACGCTCAACCATGAATAGATCAAAGCAATCAAATCACTTGGGACCGAATTTAAAAAGACTCTTAACCCGTGCCACCCCCCCCCCCCCCCCAAGGGTGGATAAGAATTGCCCTCGAATTGAAGTCATGAATAATGGAAGACAAATTTTACAAATTGGTAGTGGAAAGGAAATGCTCTTAAGACTTACTATTAGAAGATTTCAAGGAATTAGCGTTCTTATGCCCAAACTTCTCGGTACAACGCGAGAAAGCTTATGGAAGGTCTTCATCAATGGATTACCTAGAGTATGAAGAAATGTTACTGCCCTCGAGCCTCAAAACTTTGGAGGAAGGACATCAACTGCTAGAGATTAATGGATCACAATAATAAAGCATGATTCTGTGCAGAAGCTAAGGACCGTAAACGGTAAAGCTGGAGGATAAGGGAAACATTCATCAAAAAAACTATTCCTAATAACTAAACAATAACAAACGTAACAATGAATTCACACCGCAACAGATCAGGAAGAGAAAACCTTCAAGAATATACATGCCAACAATGGTATTATGAAATCGTCCTTTGTTGTGAAAGATGCACCCATACTTCAATAGGTCCTTGTACTGTCAAAGTGTCGCGGACTGTGCAACAAGATAGGAAAATGATGACCCAAGAATCTGCAGAAACCAAAGTTCATCCCCTAGAACTATCTACAAACGTTATCCGTAACTTATAATTGCCTGTGGAAAGAAAAGGACCATTTTGCGAAAATCTATCTTGTGACTCAATAAGCAAACAACAGGGCCACAGGAAAACATACTTAGGGATGAGCTTAATTTTGTTCACTTTAGGATTTCTACCCTAGAAACAACTCTCGAGGATATACAAGTTTCATCAGAATCTTCTTTAATCTAAAAACCCCAATACAATCAAGCAACTATCCTCACCGTCTGTTACTTTCTATCCTACCTCAAAAGATACTTAGCTAAGTTCAATCTTTTTCTATGTATAAAGTTCGTACTGTAAGTTATCATGAAATAATAAAGTGATGATTCTGTTACATCTTGTTATCTGATGATATCAAAACTCGACATCATTTGTCAATTCCATTAATTATATTATATTCAACTCTGAATACTTTCCTCATACCTTTATTAATTTATCGCCGTTCGATTGATTACAATGGGGTCAGTTACAATCAACTTCTCAGTTTTATCTAACAAATCATTTTCTACACATTACCATATCATGTTTTTATGCTTAGGTAAGACGATTTATGATCAGCTTATTAAAATGAATTAGGTCACTTCTTCATTTGAATTAAGGAATTTATAAATCTCTAAACTATGACATTTATAAATTTCTCTAGTTACAAGGGTTGAACGCTGCTTTTTGTAAGTGACAAATATAAATAAGTAGGCTTAAAGTTTATTACATAGTGCAAAACAAGTTTCTTTTTAAATCTGTTTGTACAAACAATTCCCTTAATCATTATAATTATTACCTTCATTATCTGTTCATTTCAAGATCCTGTATCGCACGTCGGATATGCAACTCATCTTACAAATTCATAACTCATTCTTGACATTCACTCATTCCATGATCCTCCAGTATTCTAAAAACTCTCTGTTATTTTCATGAGTAATAAAAGGAAACACACAAGAATCTATTACAATGTCAAATGATCTTCAATACACGTCAGGTATGAAATGTTTTTGACAAAGAATTGTGATAGCATTATTATTCCGATGTTGGCTCTTTAAATAGCGATTCTTTTTACGATCAGTAGTAGCGTAAAAGAAGCGTGTATGGCGTAAGGCCCATAACCCTCTCAGGTTTTGTAAAGTCGAAGTATTTCATCCACCCATGGTTCTATCAGGATTTAGAGAATTTCTATTAGCGAGTCATCAAAAGGTTCGTGGTCTTGAAAATAGTAGACGGTTGACAGGAGGTCAATTATTATTTTGGTGCGCAAATATTTATAAATGCATCACCACACGTGGACTTGTAAACCTTGATTCGCCTAACATAAAATCCAAATTCATGCCAGTGTACATACATCTATCCTAACATATTATCAATATATCTTTCAACCTAATCTCGGGTCGAGATTCTGTTAAGGGGTGGGAGACTATAAAAACCAGAATTTTCATCAAATGCAAACCTATTTTACTATGATTCTATTTTGGGAAATTGTTTTGCTTTATTACTTTACTAGCATTGTCAATATGCTCAGAATGTAATGTAAATCTTAACAATAACTAAAGTGAACGGCTTAGCTTCTCACGCAACCTACTATGTCATCCTATCTTCATATATCGTCAAGCAAACTTCATAACATGGTCAAGTCATAATATCATCATATCCTTTTTACAAAAAGTACATTATTCCTATAATGTTACATTCGCAACGTTATATCAAAAAGGGCTTTTAATCGGTTATAGTTTTTGCCTCTAAACACTAATTTCTGAAGGGTTAATATCTAAAGTGAATATACAAAGCTACTAAAAACATTATGTAAAAATAATTTATAAAATCTCATTGATATATAAAACTCCCTCCAAAAGTCAATATACAAGTTTCAAAGATCCAATATACAAGTCATTTAAGCATGATCTCCAAAATAAGCCATTTTTACCTCCGTATTTCATTCCAGTTTTTTCACCACACTTTTGTACAAGCTTACACACTCAATATACAATGTGTAAACCCTAATTATTCTATTCATAAACTTTCATACACATTTTTACACTTAAAACCCTAATTCAAAATCCTAAACCCTAAAACCGAGCTAGTTTCTAAACCATAACCCGTTTCTTGGTTTTTATCCGTTTTAAACCTAAACTATTAATCAAATAAGTTGTAAATACTTAATTTTAGACAACATTACAAATCCTATTTACATCATTATAACATCTATTATACAGGAATTAAATCCTAGAAAACCTAAAAACAAAACATAATCTAGTTTCTCAACCCTAAAACCTTAAAACTGGCCCCTTCATGTTCAGAATTCGGATCAGTCTATAAAACATTGGATATGGGGCCAGATCAATAGGTTCTGAGGTATTAAGTGAATATATAGGTGTAGCCCTATGTCTTGTGATCATTTTGCCTGGTGGCTCAACCCGATTCGATGTAGGATGAATTAGTTATAGCCGAAATGGCAAAAAGGTGCGCAGATTTGGCACACTGTAGTAAAGGCTATTATCACTAATTTTTGTATAGTAACCCCAAATATGTAAAAATCTAAAACGTTGTAGAGTAAACTCAAATATATAATAATGCTCACTTGGTTTAGCTTCAAAGGTGAGTTCACGGTTTGCAAATGACATACCATTTTACCAAGACTGATGTTGGATGTCAAAAAAAAACAGCATGTATAAAATCAACAAAAACACCTAATAACATCTAGATCCACTCACCTTGACACCATAGCATTCCTTGCTCTCATCCATGCTCTCCACATCACCCTATAGGTCCCAACATTCTCACCTGGTATCTTCGCATCTTAGTCCCCAAAGTTCCAAATTCACTATAAACTAGGGGTATTATGCCTCCATTTTCCAAATCAATCCCCACTTCTTTTTCTATAACCCATCGTGTGAGCAAACATACTCTGCCTCCATATGATCATAGGATCATCTAAGAAGATCATTCAAGCAAAGCTTTGAAGATTTGAAGCCCCGGGAACAAGATACAAGGCGTACGAGTGGAAATACTACCCGAAACGACCCATTTCCACATTTCTTGATCCTGACAGCATCAAACCCAGGTTCTGGATGTTCTACTTATGCTATCCTACACTCTTATAATGTTCATATGATCCTAAATAAACTCTTGTTAAAGTTTCATAAATCAATTCATGCTCATTTTCCGTTTTGATCCAAAACTGTACACCGAAAACACTAATTTTATGGTTTTCATTTAAATACTAAATGTTTTATAATGATTAAATATTGTTATATCTATCCTAGCATGCTTAAACTAATGTTAAAATATCACTTTATTCGATTAATGATGGTATTTGAACCTTAAAAACCCGCGCGTTTACGTTTTAAAACCCTAATTCGACCCGTTTTGCTTCCTAGCTTAACGAATCGTTATTTTAAACTTTCATTATGTTAAACCTTCATATTTTAGTTTATTATAACCTATAAATATCTTTTGAAATGTTAAAATAAGCTTGCATGACAATTTGGACATGTTTTGTAATTATAATCCATGCAAGGGGTATATATCGTAACTTTCGGAAACTTATAACTAAAAGGACTAAAAATGTCATTTTATCAAAGTTATAACTACAGGGGTCTATTATGTCACTTTTCAAAGTACAAGGTTTACTTGGTATATCTTTTAAACTTGAAGGACCAAACTCGTAAAAGTGCAAACTCCAAGGGTATATTTTGCCACTTTTCAAACTTAAGGGTCTAAAATGTAACATTTTGAAAAAGTATAAAATCATGTTTAAAACATTACAAGACATAACTTTAATTAACGCTTGACGTGCTTAACATTTCCAGATATTAATCAAAAGACTTAAATTAAAGCATTATTTAGTATCCAATATACTAGGGAGCTTATATTAAGAGGTTTCATTCTTGGTAGGTTACGTTCTGATGAGTTGTTGGGTTTACGAGATTTAAAGTGCCCTAGCTCCTAAACTTTACTGAAAGACTTCTGAATCATGATGGCGCGAACAGGAGATACGAATAATCCAACTCTTCAATCAAAATCATGAATCTTTAGAACTAAAGTTCTAGAATACAATCTTCTTAAGACTTGACATATTTACTCAGGTTGCATGACGTGGCTGTTTTCTATCATTTTACTATATCAACCTTCCCTAGTTAAGATTGTGATAAGGTCGTTAGCTTTCATTTTGGAATATATATTACATCTACCTATCAGGTGAGATTCATAACCTTACCTTTTCTTATTATACATGTTTTTATAAAACCCGGAGGGGGATCATGGTGTTTACAAACTCTTTTACATACTCCGTTTTATTTATAGCAATGTGATTACTTTTCTAGATCTTATACATGCTTATTTAATCCTAAGGGATACAAGATGTTTTTACAAGTTATATGCTATCCTGATACACTATTACAGCTACTGTCTACGTTACATTTATGCCAAAAGTCCATCCATAATCATGGACCTTTAATCAATTCACGGTTGTGGAATGTCGAATATATGGATTAGATTCTATCGGATTTATGATCCTGTGTGTAATCCTGTTTGTGTTAGCCGGAATAGGTTACCAAACACTATATTTGAATTTAATAGGGTTTGGCAATTACCTAAACCGCAGGGCTATTATCTATTTATATATATATTCACATAATTTTAGGTATTATAATATACACTAGTCAGTTGTGTGCCATGAGCTTAGATAGACAGGAACACTGACCAATCAGACCAAACAGACCAAAACAAAGACAATTAAAGCAGTAATCACACGGTTTTCTATGATATTGGACATTTCGTTGTAATTATTATCAAATATCGGGTATATATAACGTAACCCAAGATCATAACAATACATTCTCTATAATAATTGTGTTGTACATTTATTACACTATTACTTATTTTCAAACTGTATCAACCTATGAATTTCACTCACCTTTGTGTTGACTTTTTAGCTTGTTATCTAGATTATTGAAGCAATTATATGGCTACGGAGGGCTTGGACTTGACGATGGCTGAATCTGTTATATTCACACTTATGTTTTAGATATTGGGACGCCTTTGGTTAAAACTCTGATTTTGAAATGAATGATAAGTATTTTTAACAACGTCTCTTTTGGGTCGTTTTCTATGATTATGGTTGTTGTTTCCATGAAGTAATACCCCAGATTAGCTTCTGCTGCTATATTGTAAAAATGGGGGTGTTACAGATACTCTGCTATCTATAATTTATATTTTTAAATACACTACTTATGCTACTCTTTTTAATTTGAACCTTATGTTTATTTGGATGTGAAATTGTTGCATCAGTATAGTTTATAGTTATTTTAATTAAAATTTGTCATTATTTCATAAAGTCATTGTTAGGAAAAACATATAAATAAACAATGTTTGCTTGCCAAAAAAATTTGTTACCGGGTACTGGCCGTCGCGCGTGTGTGTGTCGGGCCTACCCGGCTAGTTTTTAATAAAAATGTTCAAGATTAATTTACTCATCTCCCTTCCATTCCTTTCATCCAACCTCATACTACTATATACTACTACTATATATACTTCACTCTTATTCATATTCCCCCCTCTATCATCTCACCTATTACTAGTCAGGGGCACGTCCTCACACCGCTTGCGCAGAGGCTCATATTCGTCTTCTCCCGTGAGTCCAAAGAAAAGATCCTAGCCTTTTATCCATCCCTTCATTTTTTTTAATCTAAAGGCTTAGATTAATTCACAAATTACACTAGACATATTACCAGGGATATTTTTGTAATTTAAACTAATATATATTATAAACACACACTTCACACAAACCTGAGGTGAAAACTATTACGATCCTCTCAGATCGAAACATTCTTTGCATATGTCCAACCCCCACTAAACCGCCAAGCTGTGCACACCATTACACAGCCCAACCAACCTGCATTCAAACCACTCACCGTTCAAAACAACAATTACATTGCGTTGCCATAGGCAAGCACCTAGCGCTTTCTGTCACTAATTTGAAGTTTATTAGGTTTAAATTGGACTATACAATATGGTTAAATTACTATGCACTTTCATTATTCACAAGTTTGTATCATGGTGTTGATGTTTGAGGATTCTCCTTGTTATCTCTTGTAATTTTTGTTCATGTAATTTTGCACATCAACTGTTTGATGAAATGCCTAAACCAATAATGCGCAAGCTGTGAACTTTATTTGCTGATTCATTGTTTTAGTAGTCTTGATAGTACTTACGGTTATGCTTTATTAATTATAAATTTCGTTTTCACTCGACAAAGGTATAGGTGAACGACTTCAATAAGCACATTTACAACTACAAGTATTATAAGATGTGTGGACAACTTTGTCACATGTGAAAATATATGTCTCGTAGCTTTTTAAGATGTGTGAAAAACATCTTCACATGTGAAAATATATGTCTCGTAGCTTTTTAGGATGTGTGAAAAACATCTTCACATGCGAAAATATATGTCTCGTAGCATTTTAAGATGTGTGAAAAACATCTTCACATGTGAAAATATATGTCTCGTAGCTTTTAAGATGTGTGAAAAACATCTTCACATGTGAAAATATACGTCTTGTAGTTTTTTAAGATGTGTGAACAACTTCGTCGCATGTGAAAATATACGTCTCGTAGCTTTTTAAGATGTGTGAAAAACCTCTTCACATGTGAAAATATACGTCTCGTAGCAGACCCTGTTTTCCAAAATTAGAAATTGATTATCAGATAATCATAAAAGAACACAGATCGAAACACCTTGTTAAATGCAACTACTTTCGAACTTGGGACTTCTCTTTTGTAGCGATTAAAATTTTAGAGCGAATGCAGGCCTTGACGCCATTGTTTAATGTATGTATTTGTTTGTTAAGTTGGCAGGAACGAACCGACCAATTGCTCTTGCACAAGCAAATGCTATTCTGAGTCGTATTGATCTCCTGTGTGAGGTGATTTTGAAGTCCCTTTATTTTCCTTATTGTATAAGAAAGAAGATATAGTCAAACTTTTATTTCAAACTTTGTACTTCAAATTTGCATGAATGATGTACATTTTGTTAAGAAATTGACTTGAACAGTCGCCATTATGTTTAGTGATCTATGTTTGGACAAAATTTGTTAAGTGTTACCTATCGATATATGTTTTTGATTAAATCTGATGGATCTATTTTGCAGGATGGTCTGAGTGCGTCACTGTTTGCATATTCTTTTATCCAAGTATGAACTAGGTAAACATGCGCTTTGAAAGCTTGCGGTAACGTTGATGATGTAGGCATTGGCTTGTTGTGGTAAGAATTTGTAATTTTTTTGTTTATAGTTACATATGAAAAACTTTCTATGGTCGATTAATGAGAATTTCTTTTTAAATCATATATTAGATTAGTCTTACATGGCTGACCAACAAGCTTTCCTCGGGTGTTCTTGACCGTGCTAAATGTCCACAAACATGCTGCAAAACTTCCTCGAGGGAATCTCTGCCACATGCTGATAATTTAGAGTAAATATATAACTAATAGAAATTTTATTTTATCGTGTGGTGTTTCTTCACTAAGCTTGTTCTTCTTGTGTCAGTGGTTGTCAGTATGGCTGCATTTAAACATGGGTGGGATGAACACATGCAGCAGCCTGTTCCTCTTATTAGCTAGCCTGGCATATGTACTTCTTTGCTTCAATTTTGTTTTGGCCCCAGGTGGTCTAATGACAGCGTTCCTGACACAGCATGGTATGGTTATTTCACGTTCTTTTTCCAACTTATTCATTAATATTTAGCAGGAATCAGGATCAACTCAGGTTCTTGTTTGTCAGTCAACTTTTTTCTGTTTGGGTGTTTATTTCCAGCTCTTTTGAGTATTTGTTTCACTATAAATTCCGTGATTGGACGAATCAAAGTGTTGAATATCATATATCACACTTTTAAATATTTATAACAAGTGTATACGAAGTAAATCCATGTTTTACGCATTGCGTGCCAGATGTATTGCTTGACATTGCCAAACACTTTTTTAATAATGCACACTGTGCTTTTAGTATCACCTTTCAGTTTGGCTATAAAGAAAGCAATGTTCCTTTTGTTTAAAATTGGATTTGTGTTTCATCAATTTATCACTTGGTATTGAGGTCAAGACAGGAAGGCAACTTTTTTGCATCTAGGACTTTAAAACTATTGAACTTCTCTTTAAGTTTAAGAGAGGTGGCAAGACTTTTTTTATAGGAGGGGGGTCTGATAAGAGATCAACTTTTAGTATGGGTCCAGGCATGCTGTGTGATTGACCAAAAACACTTCTGTTAATTTTTTAAACTTCAAGATATAATTTATGCATTTAATTATAACTACAAATAAATAGGATCACTATGGTAATATACCTTTGAATAAAACATTTTAATAGGTTGTATGCATAAAATATACATTTGTACGACTTTCAGCCTGTTTGAGACCCTTCCCTTTCTAGCTACATCAATTCTTTTGTTTGAACCATATGACATATATGAGATCTAAAATAATCCAAATTGACTCATTCATGAGTAAATGGGTCTAAATGGCGTCAGCCATAACAAGCCTTATATCTCATGCTCATAGGTGTATGACGGTTTTAGGTTGCTTATATGTTTTGTCAAAAAAATTAGGTTTAAGCTCATCTCTTGTTGGAGGCTTTAGTGGCTTATGTGCTTTTATGGGTGTTGGAACAACATTTATGTCTGCTCAAATGGTCAAGAAACTTGGAATTTTGAAGGCTGGCGCAGCTGGATTCATATTGCAAGCTTCACTTCTTACGAAGTGGAACTCTTTTAAAGCAAACTTCCCTTCTATTCTTTCTTGGCTTTACTGTAAGTTATCTTTTTCTTCACTGTTATTTGTTTGTTAATTAATGGTGAAAGTATATCACGCAAAATGGATGGGCCGGACAGGGTAACCGGTCAAAATGGATTGGGTTGACCTGCCAAGATCATTATCCTTTACTTTGTTATTACTCACACATGATTATTATATAAAATTCAATCACAAAATTTATTAATGTTTATGAACAAAGCAATTTAGGAGGTTCTTAACACCTTATTATACTTTGGGAGACTGCTGACCCATCTATCAATTAAAAATTGCCCTAGTGAAATTATACCTCTAGTGAGTAATCTTTTCCAATTGGGTAAATCTTGCCAAGAAACGGCAATGTACCTGCCTTATAGTCTATATTTTCTAACCTTTGTATTCATGCGAATCGCTTGCCATTTCTTACCGACACTCCTAACCAAGTACGGAATTGTTTACGTAAAATGGTAATAAATAGGGGGCATGTCGCATTAAATGGTTATAGTTAGCAAATTTTCATAACAAATGGTAATATGTTGGAAGATTAAAACATAAATATGTTTCATATATTGGAAACAGTGATTTTTTTACGTTGCGTTTTTTTAAGTGACCCTTTTCATCTAAGGGTAAGTCTGTCCATCAGGCTATTACTCGCTGTAACATTGCATTTAAAATTGACTAACACTTTGTCATTCCAATTAAGAGTTGCAATGTTCAACTTATACATATGTGATGATACATGAATTTGGCTATTAGTCAAGTACTAAGTCTGTTATTTACCGGTCCCAAAGTGACAAAGTGTAAGACTCTTGGTGATCACAATAATGGTTGCAATGATTTGTAACTGTATTAGCCTTTGAGATGAAGCTGCATTTACACTTTAATAATTATCCTTACGCCCAAAATTTTGTATTAACAAGAAATTAATGAGTAGACATTTTTTATAAAGGTGTTATCAAGGTTGGGACACATGTCATACGAGGTGGTTGGAGCACAGATCTTACAAACTGGAATCCTATGTTTCATGTTTTCTGCATTTGGCATAAATGGGTCATTTGGTGTTCTATGCTGGAATGTTATATCAGCAAATGGGTATTCTGGTTGCAAATTATCTAAAATTGTTGTGTTATATAGGCAGCTGCCAAGAAAAGGTCGAGACAACACTTGACTGAAACAAATGAGTATATCAGTGGAAATGGTGAAGGCATCTTGATAGACCCTACTGCTATTTCAACGGCTTATCAGAACATGAAGTCTTTGTGTCCAAACATAAGGAATGAGATATTTACAGATATAGAGATCCACAATTGCCATATACTCCCAAGGTATGTTGACTTGAGCTGTTTAAATATAAGACATTGGTTAAAGAATGTGACTAAAATGATTGTATACAACGTTTAAATATCTAGTACCTAGTCATAGTTTTGGGAATAGAGGCCTCTAGGTGGCGAATGGGTTGGTCAGGACTGGTCGGTTGGGTAACATGTCAAAGCGGTTTATATTGGTTTGACACACCAGCGGAGTTTTCTACGTTTTATCTTAAATGAAACATGTGAGCAAGAAAACATTTAGTTTCTCTGTTTCATTTCAAATATTTCCCTTCACGTTCTTAAGAAAGAATAATATTATAAGATAAGAAAGTTTCATGATTGGAACTGAAATGTGTGTTAACCTATTTTTTGCAGTTTTATCGAGCTGCCAACTCTTTCTTCAGCATGTTACAGAGCTTTTAATTGCGACTGCAGACTTTCAAAAAGATCTTGATACTTGGAATGTCAAGTAAATGTTTGACTGTCTTGTTATTACTCATTACTCTTTGACGTAGACTTTGCACAAACTGATTTGAACTTCTTGAGGTTTGTGCATGTTTGTTTCTAAAGTCTCAACGTCTTTTTTTACTCTCTTTATTATAAACTTCATGCATCTGCCTCACGTTAGACAATTATGTCGGTTGACCTGTATATTCCTTTGGGCCTTGCTGGACTCGTTTTTCAAAGCTAGTCTTTGATCATTTAACTCGAATTCTTGAGTTAATTGATTAAAAACCCGTTGAATAGTTTTTATGTCCTATTTAACTCTTTAGTCTTGAATTTTTTTTAAATTTATGATTGTTTTGTGTTCAGCTTGGCGTACTGTTGAACGCAATGAAGAGGATGCTAGACATTTTACACCCAAAGATTGAGTTCAAATTAAAATCATGGGGCTCGTGTTGCATTCCTGATGGCGGCAATGTAGCAGCAGGTGAACGTCTAAGCGATGTGGCAGTCATGCTTCGATCTAAGATTAAGGACTATATACCGGTGATTTGCGTGAAGCTTGTCAAAAATGTAAGTGCGGTATCTACTGTTTGGCTTTCTTTTTTCTTTTGTTTTGGGAAGAAATTTATTAATATACTTAAATTTTTCAGACAATGTTGAATAAGATCACAAATCTCAAGAAAATACTTAAAGATTTAAAGCAAAAAGGGGGGATTCTGAGATACGAGATCGTATGCAACCATTGATAGAGGAGCTTACGTGTACAATGAATCGTCTTCACGAGATACTTGACAGACCTATTTTTATTTCAATGTGCAGTGAGTATTGGGACGAAATGGGACAAGTGAGTTTAATAGTGAGTTGTAAAAAAAGAGAAGCAATTAAAGCAAAAATATGATCAGTTTGTAATAGTGACGTTTTTAGGTTTTTTTAGGATGTCTTGCGGTTTCTTGAAGACTGGATAGATAATCTGTAACACCCCCATTTTTACAATATAGCAGCGGAAGCTAATCTGGGGTATTACTTCATGGATACAACAATCA
>BQNB010100642.1:0-24656 GCA_026074375.1 Tanacetum coccineum
ATGTCCCTTGTAATAATGATATTATGATACTGACTTGATATATTATGATGTTTGCTTGACATATATGAGGATAGGATTGTCATACGTAGGTTGTCTGAGTCCGTTAACTTGAGTTATGCAGGTTATATTGCATATTAAGATATTGGCAAAGTAATGTATTGTAATAAAGTAAAAAATTTCCCTAAAAAAGGTGAGTTCATATATAACTGATAGATTGTACATCATTTATCTTAATAGATGGGTATTTACATTTATGAAAATTACGGGTTGTTATACCTTTCCCCTTCAGTGAGACCCGTTGGTGTAATTCTCTTTTTATAGGTTTTTTCACTTGAATTTTTGTTGGAAGCACCCTGGGGACAAGCGTTGCAGGTGTATTAGGAGGATACACCATTAAATCTTTGATTGGTCTTGAAACTTTGGTCTGCTCTTTAAGAGTTTTAGATTTTATCTTGGGGACATCCTTGGACCAAAATATCTATTCGGGGGTCAATTGTGTCTGTGGAGTGAAAGTCCCACATAGTTATCTTTTAAGTAATTTAGGGGTCAAATGTTAATGTTTTGTTTCGTCCACAGAAGGGTTTTCATTTTGTCATTCATTTTCTTCCTAGTAATTTCAGCTATCTCTAGGGTATCATCTGAGTTGTGTACTATGGCAAGGACATGATGTGTTTTGATAATTTCATGACCATTATATAGAGCAGGCTAAACTTGCTTTGCACGATTGAGATATAAGGGATTCTTGTAGCCATTGCTACCTTCCTATGTTCATCATAATGAGGTTTTGGTTTACATAACATGTGAACTGTTTGAAGAGACTGATCTTGTTTGAATAATCTATCCTCGACCTTTTCTTTTAAGGCTTTCATGTCCAAAAATTCTTCAAGGTATTTGTTTTCTTTCTGTTTAAAATCCTTTTTCAAAGACGTAACTTCTTCTACCATTGACTTGTTATGGTTAATGGTAGAGTTAAGTTGCCGTTTTACAGAATGAAGATCCCTTTACAAGTTTTCTTCCTTAATATTACAGTCAGTGATAACTATTCTTAAATTGTTCATCAATCTTTTGTTCTCTTGCTGTTAATTCAAATTTGGCCCATCTTTCATACAGTTCAACTTGTTCCTTATATCGCGCAAGTTCAACAATTAATGATGCATTAACTACTTTGTTCTACTCATTTTCAGAAACACATTGGGTAGCCTGTTCATGCATTTCATTTAATATCATCATGTATGCATCATTTGGTACAGAAGATACATTACTTTGTACAACTGGCTCTGTGTTGTCCTACACATACTGATCATACAGAATGATATTGCTATCACTCATATATTCAGCATCTGAGTCAACAACACAGTTTGGTTGTACATCATTAGGCATCTCGTGTACCTCATGATGCTCGCAAACAACATCCTAATAGTTATCATGATCTTGTACCTCATATAGAATGTCTGAATCATAAGACGAACTGGCTGCATCATAAACTGGATCTGCTGAGGATAGATTTGCCATGAACATTGTCTGTGCAGTAGGAGCCTCATCAATGTAATAGTCAAAAGCATCACATTCATCAACTTGAAAGATATTATCCACATTGAGTGCCAAATCTTGAACTAGTGGCTCATCCACATCCTTATCAACGGCATTATCATGACCACCTATAAGAAATAGCAACTGCTCTTCATCTAAAACCACACCATTTTCCCGAGCTTGCATCAGCAACATCTTGTCTTTGAAATAATCTGAATTCTATGGTCGCTTGGGTTGAGTAAAGTTTTGTGCTATGTGTCATATTCCATTGCAGTTATAACGCTTAATCTGTCTTGCTTAACTAGGATTTGCATTCCTAACTTTGTTCTGAACCCCTCCATTACCAGCTGTACCTTCTCCCCTTGCATTGTTGCCCTGACCTCTATTCTGTCAACCCTGAACATTCTGAACTACAACCCTACCATCTTGAACTATGACTTGGTTCCTTGTGTATGAAGATCATTTAGAGACTCATATAGGATCTATAATAACAGAGTTTGTTGTTGCGCAACGGAATTTAAACAAAGACAATGTTATTAACAAGGTTTACATTCACATAAGCCCTAATTCTATTTGATCATGATAGAACGTGTTACCTAACTGTAACAGGGATCAAAGACACCTTGACCTTAGGGCTAAAACGATCTCAATTGGTGAGATCATTGGTGTTTTCCTAAAACATGATTAAAACACCTTTAAACACACACATAAACAATGTCTAGGGATCTCTTTATATATAGAGTCCATCTAGACTTATAAAGGAAATCTAATTCTATTAAGAAACTAAATCTTCCCTAATCTTGATCTTTATCTTTTTAAGCAAGTCTTCTAGAATCCTCCATCTTTTAGAATTCCATAATGTCAAACTAGACCCTTTTGTTTCATTCTTTTGTATCATCAAATCAATAAATCCCAAGAATCTTCCCCTATTTAATGAGGACAAAACAAAGAGTAAACTGATTCCAAGATGATCCATAGTAGCTTAATCTTCAGCAATCTTCCTCTATTGAATAATAAGCTTTGTCTTCAACTTAAGCACTTGAACATCTTGTACATCTTCAAATCTGATTTTCTATGAATGAAACAGATTCTAATCTTCCCCTTAACTTAAGATCTCCTTTGTACCTATTGATACTTCTTCAACATAATGAAACCTTTAATTCTTGTTCCACGCCATGCCACCACACTTAATAAGTTTCAAATCATATGATTTGAATAACATCTTCCCCTTTTTGTCATTATCCATTAGGGGACTGTGAACATATGCAACTTTGATCTTTACAACTACAAACCATAGATTAAACTTCTAATCCAAGCTTTCTAATGTCTCAAATTACCCTTCATGGCGAACAATAAGAATAATGAATTCAAGAAGTAGAAACTTAAACTAGTAGTAGTAATAATGACTTAGCAGTAGTAAATGAAAACCTTCCCCTCAAGTGGTGCATGTAACATATCCAAATGGTTAACACTTTATCATATGCTTCCCCTGAAACCAATATGTTAACCATCTCTTGAATCTCTTATTCTGTTGGCTCTTTGTAATGATTACTGATGGAGAAAACTCAGTATTACAAACTTGATGCTGAAGTAGAATAACCCAAACTTGTGTCTTATGTCTTGTACTATGCCCACGTGACTCCTTACTAAATCAAGAAAAACCGTAAAAATAGAATTATTGTAGAAATCGTTGTTGTCGTTGAAGAACTTGAACTTTTGTAAACGATTTGTGAGCTATAATGATGAACGGGGAAATTTCTTACAACGAAAGGGCTAAAATTGAAAATTTTGAAAACTAAAATGTTAACTAAAAGATGTGAAAATGAAACGAATGCAAATTTGATCTCGCGGGAAGCTACGGTTATCGTCGGTAAAAAATAAATATACCACGTTGATCGAAACGATGTCACGAACACGATGATATAATTTTTAAGTCTCGTCGTTTAACGCCACTCGAAACCGAAAAACCGAAAATTTGTTAAACCGTGAAGAAACTCGTTCAAGCTAGAAGAGAACCGCAAATTTTGTCCTTGTGTGTGATGTAGTTCGGTTCAAGCTAAACAAAAACTCGTTCGGTCCAAGTAAAAAAAATTCTCGTTCGGTCCTTGAGATTTTTACTCGTTCGGCTCTCAAGTATCGGTCCTTGAGTTTTCACTCGTTCGGTCCTTGAGTTTTTTTTTGCACTCGTTCGGTCCTTGAGTTTTGACACTCGTTCGGCTCAAAAATTTTCACTCGTTCGGTTGTACAAGTTTTCACTCATTCGGCTCAAGAGTTTTCCACTCGTTCGGTTCGAACGTTTACACTCGTTCGGTTGTTGCTGTCGCGTTCCACTCTTTCGGTTCAAGAAGTTGAAACTCGTTCGGTTCTATAAAGATGAAACTCGTTCGGTTCCCACAAGTTTTCGACTAGTTCGGGTGTGTCAAAATATCAAACACATTGAGTACACCTTTTTGTGTTCTTCGTTTCAGCCTTTTACACGAGAAAAAAACCCAAGTAAAAGCTTGTATAAGCTTGAATAGAATATTAAGACTTAAAATAAGCTTTATGCAAGAGAATGACACTCAAAGAGAAAATGACACTTTGTTGCAGGAACACGTAAAGAGAAAAAAAACAACACTTTGTTGCAAGAAAAAATGATGACCAAATGAAAACAAAAACTAATTACCGAATAATAAGCTTAAAAAAATTTATCACAAACAAATCACTAAACCCACCCGAGGCGACTGATACTAATTGTAGGATCCCGATTAATACTTTCACTTCATATATCAAAAACGGATCGAAAACTAGAAGGAGAGAAAGAGAGGTGCTAGAAAGGAGAGAGAGAAGAGAGAGAGAGATGATTTAGAAAATAGATATTTTGAGAATTAGATATTTTCATATGGAAAATATCTATATATATATATCCCTACGACACGTGGGATATTTAACTAGGACTTCTCCCTCATGAAGATAATGCCGCCAAGGATGAGGACCCGAAGTGCTGGCCAGCCTGTTGCCGAATCACGAGGAAGGGGAACGGGTGAACGGGTTGGTAGAGGTAAGAGGGGTAGACATAGGAGAGGTAATGATGAGCATGTTGACGAATTGAATGGTCAAAAGAATGACCAGGGGTTGGGAGCTAATGGGAATATAGTGTGACACCCGTGATTTAATCAGGTTAGTAATACCTTTAGAAATGGCTAAGAGTTCGTTGTGCGTGATTCTTGTATGCTATGTGTTTTATATGTGTGCTAAGCGGTTTGAATAGGTGCATGATATCATTTTAAGGTATATGGGCATCTCATTTTGAGTATGTTTGTGTTTGGGGATGAGTATTCCATTTGTTCACGTATAGTGATAATGAAAAGTATTGGCGTATAGCATGCAATGCTAAGTTAATGATTTAATGATTTTGTGTTAAGAGTTAATGAGAAATGTAGCTTTATTGAAATAAGTAAAGTGAGTAAAATTTTGATAATTATAGTGGACTTTCTAAATACAGAAAGTGAAATGTGAAATAAAAAGTTATTTTTATAAAGTTAAGTAGTTGCATTTATGTGAAAAGGTTTACCCAAATTAGCTTAGGTTTTATAAAAACTTAAGGTAATTAAGATAATTAGTTAATTAATAATTAAATAAATAACTAGATAGTATATATATATATATATATATATATATTAGGGGTTTCGGCCGGTTTTGGATAAAGGGGGAAAAAGGAAACAAATTTGACTATAATTAGGACTCTATTAGTATAAATACAAAACCAATAAAAACCCTAAATCACTTTTCTCCTCTTCCTCCCTTTGTTCGGCCGATCCATCAAGAAGAAAGAAAAAAATTTTTTTTATCAAGAACAAGTTTGGTGAATTTGTGTTTCAAGATTCAAGGTTTAGGTATGTTTCAATTAAGCTTTTGTTTAGTTTTCTTTAAAACATGTAACAATTAATATGATGGATCTTTAGGGTTATGAAAACTTCTATAATTAAGGATGTATTAATCATGCTAGAGTGTTTAGGGTTTAATTAGGATCATATGGATGTAAGCAGTTAGGCTTAAATCGCGTTAATTTGTGATTTAGTGTTGAGCAGAATTTAGGGCTGTGTTAAACTGATGATATCTAGATGATAAAAACGTGTTTTGATATGATTCCAGTGCCTAAATTATAGTTCAAAGAGTCTATTTTCCAAAAAGTCCAGCCTCGATTGATTTTGAGTTCGGGAAGTTAGTCAATTGGATGAAACAAGAAAAGTTGTCAAAACAGTAAATACGGGTCAGAATTAGGTCATGTTTGGGAAGGTAAAACCCTAACTTAAAAGTGGAATTAAGGTTATCAAATCAACAGGGGTTAAGTTCAATATGTATATAAAGAAACCCTAGAAGGAGAGCTTCTGATTGTGTGTCTAAGTATGATATTTAGGGCCATACTTTTTAGTGTGCAATCAGATCCGAATTGGGACAGTTTTGAAGTTTGATTTTATTTGGGATAGTTGTGCATGTAATGGGTACTTGGGAATCACAAGGTGGTTGGTAAACTCATAAATGAACTTAGGTGATTTTTGGTATAATTTATTAAGGTCAGCAAGTATGGTTTTTAAGTTGGTAAAGATACACTAAAATTTTGCATTATCGAATCAATTGTAGTTAACTAGTGTAATGTGTTAATGAGATGGTTAAGGTTGGGCATGGTGTCGGGGTGACCCATGATGGTTAATCAAACCCTTAGACATCCATCATATGTGAGTTACATAGACTAGAGCTTTTAGCTTGGTCGCGTGTAACCGTGTTTATTTATTTGTATAGTTGCGTGATAGGAATTGGAAGCTGCGTATTGAGCATTCAAGTGAGTTACATAGTCCTACTTTTTACTGCGTTTTAAACTTGGGATAGAAATGATGCAAGTGTTGAAATGAGTTTTAAATTGCTGTGATTATGTGTTAGTGTAAATGCATGGACTATTATGTGACTAATGTGCGTTATGTGCTACATGTTATGTGATGTGATATTGATGTGCGAGCTAAGTCAGGAAGATTACTTGCGAGTATCTTCGGCCTGCTTAGTGGAAGGTATTGTTGCCTAGTCAGGAGGGTTACATGCGGTTATCTCCGGTCTGAGCTAGAGGGAATGAGATTTGGTTATGTGATATTGAGATGTTGCCTAGTCAGGAGGGTTACTTGCGAGTATCTTTGGTCTGAGCTAGAGGGTAAATGGAATTGGATTGATCCAAGAGCGATTGAGGTCATCTGCTTGGTGTTTAATTGATTGGATTTGGATTGAATTGCATGTTAGCTTGTATGTTAGTTAGCATAATTGTCATGCAAAAGTGTTTTTTTATGATCACAGTAATTCGGTTAATGATTTTGGTAATGGATTAAATATGTGTATCTGAAAACCTATGTTTCTCACCAACCATTGTGTTGACGTATAAGCATCGTTTTCAGGTACTCAGCAAGATGAGATTAAGGTTAAAAAAAGTTGCTAGATGGACCGTAGGCAGCTGGCGAAGTTTAGTTATTTAGATTTCGCTATTTGTTTGGATGATAAACGTATTTGACTTGTTTGTTGGATGTTAAATGTTTGCATGTCATGACATTGGCGTGAACAGCCTTTATTTCAATGTTAGACGCCTTTTGGATTTTGATGATGTTTTGGGTATTTTCATGACACTGCATGTCTATAACTTATATTGTTTTATGCATGTTTTAGTTTCTCTTATAGACGCCAAAGTGTTGTGATGATTCCCATTCTTGTTGCGCCTCGCGTTTCCGCCTTGGCGGGGTGTGACAGATTGGTATCAGAGCCTTTGGTTATAGAGAAGTAGGTGGTTGAGCCTAGACTATAGCCTAGGGGTCCTTGATATATATGCACTTAAGACTCAAGTGTTTATTTTTATAACTGCTATGCTTCCCCTCTGTTTTGTGTAGCTTTTATATTTCCTATTTTATTAAGTGATCGCCTTAGTTTTGTTACCTACCCATAGCTGATTTAGTGCGTATTGCCTCGTTATTAGTTAGCTATGCTTTCCCATTTCCATAAGAAGTTCCGTTAGGGAACCATCTTTTCAACCGGGCGTAGGAGTTTCATTGAGCCAGAGACAAGACCTAGGATGAAGAGAACAAATCGTAGGACCTGAGTTCCAATTGGTCTTTACCCATGCCATGTCGAAGAGAAGATGACCATAAAGGAGGTTAAGGGAGAGTCAGTCATGGAATGGAAGACAAAGGTGACAACCAAGGAGGGCGTTGTCATCCAGTTTCCTGGGAATTTTCGTGGATACGAGTCAGCATCAGAAGAAGAAGTGGAGGAGAAGGAAGGGTTAAAGAAAGTCTGGGAAAAGATGGAATATGTGATATCAGACAGCGACTCGGATCTTAAATCCACAGCTAGTAGTTAACCTTAGGGCATCCTCTTGTCATCTATTTTAGGTTTATTCGTCGGTCTTTAGTCGGAACTATGTTTTAGGAAATTGTTATTTTCGAATATCGAGTTTGATGTTTTGGATATTGATTTAGTATTTTATGAAATGGATGGAGTTATAGTGAAATTGTTTCCTTGTGTGTTGTTATGTGATTAAATGAATGGTATGTGCATGTTGTGTTAAACTAAAAAGTGTCGTCATAGGAGGGGTACGTTTATGCTATGGAGCCTCTATAATTATGGTGGCCAACATAATTATTCACGCGCCTCAGCACAAGTGGACTTGCAAGTATGATCCCTTTCTATATAGTATTTGCGGTTATCTGGTATTGCTATTATTAGAGGTTGCTGTTTGCTCGGTTGTTTGTTCGGATTTCCTAAGTCTAAGCTTAGCATCCCTTCATCGTACTTTGTTAGTAAGGATACCCGATTTTTCCTATTCGACGTCTTGATGTATATTGGTTGTTCGGATATACTCTTTCGGATATAGGCGCATTTTGTTAGTTCTTTCATTGCATTGATTACTAGTATGAGTATTAAACATTTCTTTTAAGCACTAATTGTTTCTAAGATATTAGTGTGGATCATTACTCCCTTGGTTGTATATCCCTTGGTTTTTGTAACCCATTGGCGACGTGTTAGTATCGATGCTTTTACGTTTGCTCTGTTGATCATTATTTTGGATAAGACCTTACGTTTTCTTTTGAGTACGTAACGTCTTGCATGAGTTTTCTTGTACGAGTTCGTTTGATTTTATTTTGAGTATATGGTTCCTGGTATTTTCTTTCGTTTTCAAACAATAAAATTGTGTTAGAGTCTGTACGGTGTTTAACGATCTCTTTTGGTATTATGATGTCCTTTGTTTGAGTAACATATTTTATAATTAATGTCTAATTATAAAAGCCCTTTTGAAGTGTTGTGTTAGTGTTTGGGAAAAACTGTGTTTAAAATGATCTTTGTAAATAGAATATATTTAAATAGCCTATACAAATAGGATATGAAAACTATTGAGTGGTTAAATAAATTTTATTTTATTATAAAAATCAGGTTTAAAGTGATTAATAGTGGTAAGGTATGATACACCATTAGATAACCATCTCTAGATTTTTATGACAACCAGAATGAAATTTTCAAAGATTACATTTAAGACAATTTCATTATTATTTAAAATGATTTTTATACTTAAATGTGTACCCTTTCTTAATTAAATCGATTTTATATTAAAAAACATGAGTTTAATTTTGGTCTTTGAGTTAAAGTCGATAATTGGTATAAGAATTTCTGTCTTTCGTATTGATATTTTTTTATGTGTTCATTTGTCGTGGTACGCCTGTTGATTTTCTTTCATTTGCACTTTCACTCGGTGCATATACATATCGTTTCTTTCAAAGGATTCTTATGTCATTTGATCCACGTCTATTTGCATATGTGGAATCTCCTATATGCATTCTAGCGTTTGACTCGATATTCGTTTGTTATCCTATTCGATTGTTTGTAACCTTTGGAGTTCGTTGATACCGTTGAGTCGTGGAAGCTTTGATGTGATTGTGGGAATGAACTGGTTGTCTAAAAGGAAGTTTGTGATAGTATGTCATGAGAAGGTGGTTAGGATAGGTTGGAGGTGATGAGTACTTCGGGTTATGGTGACATACTCAGGAGCCGTGAAAACTTATTGAACACAAGGTAGATGAAACCAATATTAAGGATATTTCCGTATACGAGATTTTATTGATGTGTTTTCGTAAGATTTGCGATGGACCACCATGACGACAAGTTTGAGTTCGCATAGATTTGGTTTGGAGCGGCACAGTCGTGAAGTCTCAATATCGTCTTGCACTTCAGAATGCAAAGAATTGTCTAACAACTTCGAGATTGTATACAAGGGTTTCTTATGACCTAGTCTTTTTCCGAGAGCGTGCACCTGTGTTATTCATGAAGAGAAGGATGGTTCTTTTTGCATAGTGTATTGTTCATAAGGGAGTTGAACATAATTAATCTGTTAAAAACGTTATCCACTCATAGGTTTGAGGGACTTGTTTGATCATGTGTACGAGGGAGTGTGTCCTTTCTTAAAGATAGATTTTCGGTCAGGTTTTTCTTCAGCTACGTGTGCATGATGTTGCTTCAATAAACGCATTTCGAACGAGATACGGACATTTTGAGTCTACGGTTATTCCTTTTAGGATTAACCAATGCACCAGCGGTTTTCGTGGACTTAATGAAACGGGTTTGCAACCGTTCTTGGTTGGTTTTGTCATCATATTCATTGATGACTTTGCTGGGCTACTCTAAGTCGAAGGAGGAACATGAAGTTCTTTTGAGTAGTGTTGGAGTCACTGGAGAAGGAGAAGTGTATTGCTAAGTTTTCTAAGTGTGAGTTTTGGTTGGAAGATTTCTTGGTCACGTGGTCAACCATAACGTATTCAAGTGGACCCGAGTAAGAGTGAGGCAGTAAGGAATTGGATGATTATTCTTAGGATTGGCAGGTTACTACTAACGTTCATCGGGAATTTTTTTTGATTGTTGAACCCCCTTACTTCCCTAACTGAGAGGAATCAAAAGTATAAGTGGAGCATAGAACAAGAAGAGGCTTTTCAGACTTTGAAGAATGATTTGTGTGATACTCTAATAAAGAGAATGTAGTGGGTGGTGCGTTGAGTAGAAAGGAGAGAATCAAGACGAGTAAGAAGAATGATACTAGCAGCCCAAAGTGAGGCGCTTCAAGCAGAGATGGTACTCGCAAATATGGCTAAATGGTTTAGGATTAACAAGATGGAAAGAAAAGAGGACGAGAGTTTGTTACTATTTGGATCGTAATTTGGGTTATATTAGTAGGAAGTTGTAATGGATGAGGACCATGCATCCAAAGGTACTTGGTACATCCGGGAGCGGATTAAGCGTACTATAACCGTGAAACATATATTGGTGGACGTGTAGAAAAGGATTTTGCTACCTATGTTAGCAATTATCGGATTTGTTAAGAGGTGGAGGCTGCAATGTCAAAGACTTTTGTCTTGCTGCAACAGCCTGAGATACTTGAGTGAAAATAGGATAGAATCACCATGGATTTTATCACTAAATTTCCAAGGCCAAAGTAGTGAGTATGATGTGATTTGGGTGACGGTCGATAGACTGACCAAGTTAGCTCATTTTCTAGCTATACAAGAAGATGTCAAGATGTGAAGGCAAGGATTTATATTGGTGAGATAATAACAAGGAATGGAATTCTAGTGACGATCAACTCAGATTGAGAAGGATGATTTACCTCGTGGTTTTGGCAGACGCTGCAGAAAGTGTTAGAGACGCGATTGGGATTGGGATTGCTTAGCATCCTCAAGCGGATGGACAAAGTGAACGTATGATTTAGATTTTGGAAGATATAATGAGGGCATGTGTTATCAATTTTGGTGGTAGTTATCATTTGAGCATTCCGTGTGCTCCGTTTGAAGCTTTGTATGGAAGGAAATATAGGTCGCCTGTTCTATGGGCAGAGATTTGAGAGAGTAGTTTGACTGGACCTGAGCTAGTACTAGAGAAGTCAGATAAGGTGGTATTGATAAAGGAAAAGCTCAAAGCGGCGAGAGATCTTCAAAAGAGCTATGCGGATAAGAGACATAAACCATTAGAGTTTGAGGTAGGTGATCGGGTATTATTAAGGGTGTCGACCCTGGAACGGGCGTAGTGCTTTTGGAAATAAGAGGTATGTTAGCACCAAGATAATGGAGGACCGTTGAGATCCTTGAAAGATTGGCCTTTTAGCTATAGGTTGAGGTTACATGAGGAGTTGAGTAGTGTACATGACACCTTTCATGTGTCAAACTTGAATAAGTGTCTGGTAGATGCTAGTTTGCATGTGTCATTGGATGAGATAAAGGTCAACAAGACACTTCGTTTTGTCGAGGAACCTATAGAGATTATGAAATGAGAGATTAAGAAGTTAAAACGTAAGAAGATAGCACTAGTAAAAGTTAGATGGAATCCAAAACGTGGTCCTGAGTTTACTTGGGAACACGATGATCAGATGAGGATTAAGTATCCATAGTTGTTCGTGGACTGAGTTGTTGATCCTGATAGTTAAATCTCGGGACGAGATTTCCTCAAGGAGGGGATACTATAACACCTGTGATTTAATCAAGTTAGTGATGCCTTTAGTAATGGCTAAGAGTTTAGTTTGTGTGATTTCTTGTGTGCTATATGTTATATATGTGTGCTAAGTGGTTTGAATAGGTGCATGATATCATTTTGAGTGTATGGGCATCTCATTATGAGGTGTGTTTGTGTTTAGTGATAAAGTTATTTCCAATTTGTTCACGTTAGTCGTAATGGAAAGTATTCGGCGTTTTTGCATGAAATGCTACTGTCAAATGATTTGATTATTTTTGTGTTAAGAGTTAATAGGAAATGTAGCATAATGGAAATAAGTGAAGTGAGTGAAATTTGGAAAATTATAGTAGACTTTCTAAATATAGAAAGTGAAAAAGTGAAATGAAAAGTTATTTTTATAAAGTTAAGTAGTTGCATTTATGTGAAAAGGTTTACCCAAATTAGCTTAGTTTTTTTATAAAAACTTAAGGTAATTAAGATTATTTATTTATAATAGATTAAATAGATAAAAAATATTTATATTTATTTAATTTATATTTTTATATATATATAATATATATATATATATATATATATATATATATATATATATATATAAGGGGTGTTCGGCCGGTTTTGGATAAAGAGGGAAAAAAGAAACAAATTTGATTACAATTAGGACTCTATTAGTATGTATTACAAATTTAATAAAACCCTAAATCATTATTTTCTCTCCTCCTCTCCCTTTGTGTTTGTTGTGTGAGAGGGATCCAAGAGTCATCATAGCCATTGAATTTGAGTAGTGTCCATGTCATGTCATCGTAGCCCTTCATCTCTTGTCTTGATCCTTGGACGAATGAGGATGCAAGGGATTGCCAAGGTGGCAATTGGTGGGATAAGGTGTGGGGTGTGTAGACAAAGTGGAGAAGAAAGGGGAATAGTGTTGGAGAGTTTTGGCGGGTAGTGAGGACAGGACAACTGAAAGAGATGTACAGTTGTTCCCGCTACATTTGAAGGATTGGAACATTGGCAGGTTTGGTCCCTGAGAGAGTTATATGTTATTGCATCCAACGTCCTTGAGGTATGCAATTTTGGTCCTTGAGGTTTTATAACGGTTTGCACCGTTAGTCCTTAAAGGACTAACGGGGTAAGGGTTAAGGGTTAACGGGAGTTTGTTATAAAGGGGTGATGTTGGGCTTGTTTGGGCCGGTTATAGTTAAAAGGGACTTTGGGCCTTTTATAAGGTTTAAGGGTTTATAAAGTTTGTAAAGTATAAGTGGGCTGACCCGGGCCCACTAGGTGGGTACGGGTGGGCCCACTTTTGGCAATTTAGGTTTTCGGGTTCGGTTTTCGATGCTTTTTCCAATGCCACTTCCCGGGGTTGACTTTGACTTTTTGACTTTTGTTGACTTTGACTTTGTCTTTTTGACTTCTCACGGTCTTTCCGTTCTCGTGCTCGGTTTTGTCGTTTTGGCTTTGATTTTTGTCCTTTTCTTGGATATCCGTTACCTGCACAATACAAATGCAAAACATACAAATACAATGTATTTTTGGTACGTTTTTAGTCATTTAAGTCCGTTTTTAGTGGTCAAAGGTATGTGTAATTAAACACATACCAAAATTGGGCATGGTGTCGGGGTGACCCATGATGGTTAATCAAACCCTTATACATCCATCATATGTGAGTTACATGGACGAGAGCTTTTAACTTGGTCGCGTATATCGGGTTTATTTATTTGTATAGTTGCGTTATAGGAATTGGAAGCTGCGTATTGAGTATTCAGGTGAGTTACATAGTCCCACTTTTTACTGCGTTTTAAACTTAGGATAGAAATGATGCAAGTGTTGAAATGAATTTTATAATTTCTGTGATTATTGTTAGTTAAATGCATGGACTATTAATTGACTAAATAGTGCATTTTGTGATGTATATTGATGTATGAGCAAAGTCAAGAAGATTACTCTGCAGTATCTTCAGGGCCTGGTAGTGGAAGGTATTGTTGCCTAGTCAGGAGGGTTACCTGCGGGTATCTCCGGTCTGAGCTAGAGGGAATGAGATTTGGTTATGTGATATTGAGATGTTACCTAGTCAGGAGGGTTACTTGCGAGTATCTTCGGTCTAGGCTAGAGGGTAAATGGAATTGGATTGATCCAAGAGCGATTAAGGTCGTCTGCTTGGTGTTTAATTGATTGGATTTGGATTGAATTGCATGTTAGCTTGTATGTTAGTTAGCATAATTGTCATGCAAAAGTGTTGTTTTATGATCACGTAATTCGGTTATGATTTTGTATAGTTAAATATGTTGTTTGAAAACCTATGTTCTCCTAACCATTGTGTTGACGTATAAGCATCATTTTCAGGTACTCAGCAAGATGAGATTAAGGTTAAGAAAGTGGCTAAATGGACCGTAGGCAGCTGGCGAAGTTTAGTTATTTAGATTTCGCTATTTGTTTGGATGATAAACGTATTTGACTTGTTTGTTGGACGTTAAATGTTTGCATGTCATGACATTGGCGTGAACTGCCTTTATTTCAATGTCAGATGCCTTTTGGATTTTGATGATGTTTTGGGTATTTTCATGACACTACTGCGGGTTATATATTTTGAGTACATATGATTTTATTGTAATAAAGGATTAATGAAATAATATATAAATATAATTAATAATTACAATATTTCTAGCATATATTAAGTAGTATATAGTATTTTTAATTTTTATTTATATATTATTTATGATAAATATTAATTTGAATATTATATATATATATAATTATTAAAATTATAAATATTTAAATTCATATTTATATTAATGTATTAAAAAATTTTATAAGTATTGTATATTAAATATATAATTTATGTAATAGAAACCTTATAATTGTTTTACGCATGTTTTAGTTTCTCTTAAGCACGCCAAAGTGTTGTGATGATTCCCATATCTTGTCGCGCCTCGCGTTCCACCCTTGGCGGGGTTGTGACATAATAAGGAGTCACTGGTAATGTAGAGGGGTCAATGGGGGTGTAGGATACACTTGAAAACTTGGACGACATTGGCCTAACAATTGCAGACCTCTTACACACCATTCTATTCTAGCTCAGTTGTAACCAAAGGAAATGTTGAAATCTAAATGGTAATGTATATAATGAGAAAACTTCAGAAACATTGGAATTGTTAGTGAATGCAATACGGTAGGTTGCTATCATATAAGGGATTCTTAGCTTATAACCGTCAAAGGAATAATAAGGTAAGGGAGGTGCTTGATTAAATTTTTATAGAAATGATGGATTCTTACCCATGATTTGAGAAAATGGAGTATGTCATATATGAGTAGTTGTAGTATTGACTAAAAAGTGAAATTCACTGTTGGTTCATTTGTGGGTAAGGATTTAACATGGTGGAACTCTCAGATCCGCTGGAATGACTTTAAGTTTATAATGATAGAAGAGTTTTATCTTAGTCATGAGATGCAAAAGTTAGAAACTATGTTGTAGAATCATGCCATGGTCGAGGCTAGCCATGCTGCGTATACTGATAGGTTTCATGAGTTGGCTAGGTTAGTTCCTCACTTAGTAACTCCAAAAAGTAGGAAGATTAAGAGGTACGTGTATGGCCTTGCTCTACAGATCCGTGGGATGGTGGCAGCAATGGAGCCAAAGACTATGCAGAAGGCTGTGCAGATTTCTGGTGCACTGACCGATGAGGCTGTTAGGAATGGATCAACTAAAAAGGTTGAGAAAATAGGAAATATAGGGGAACATAGCAATGATAAGAATGGTAGGGATGATAAAAAGAGAACTAGGACTAGAAATGTTTTTGCTACAACCGCAAACCCTGTAGGAAGAGAGAATACGGGTGCTTGGCCCAAGTGTACCACCTGCAACTCCTACCATGCACCCGGAGGGACTTGTCGCACATGCTTCAACTGTAATCACCCGGGTCATATTGCAAGGGATTTTAGAGTTGTGCCTAGGATTGTGAACCCGATAAATGTAAGGAACCCAACACCTGCTCGTGGAGCATGCCACGAATGTGGTAGTACCGACCATCTCAAGCCAGCATGTCCTAGATTGAATAGAGCACAAGGACCAGAGGGAAACCATCCAAACCAAGTTGTTGCTAATAATGGGGGCCAGGGTCGTGGAAACCAAGGGAACCACGCTAAGGGTAGGGCATTCATGTTGGGAGCAGAGGAAGCTCGCCAGGATCTGAACATTATGACGGGTACATTTACTTTGAACAATTATTTTTCCACTACCTTATTTGAATTTGGTGCCGACAATAGCTTTGTTTCTACTTCTTTTAAATGTCTGTTAGGCATAGAACCCAGTGAATTAAGTTTCAGATATGAGATTGAGATAGCTAGTGGACAGCTAGTAGAGATTGATAAGGTTATTAAGGGTTGCAAACTAGAAATCAAGGGTCATGTATTTGACATCAGTTTGATACCTTTAGGGCATGGGAGTTTTGATATGATTATAGGTATGGATTGGTTGTCTAATCATAAGGCTGAAATAGTTTTTTATGAGAAAGTAGTGAGGATACCACTACTAGATGGCAAGGTGCTTAGAGTCTTAGGAGAAAGACTGAAAGAGAAAGCTAGACTTTTGATGAGTGCTAAGGCTAGCGATAAGAAACAAGGAGAGATGGTTATGGTTAGAGATTTTCTCGAGGTATTTCCGGATGATTTATCAGGATTGCCACCTTTCCAGGAAATTGAGTTCTGGATTGAGTTAATCCTTGGAGCTATACCGGTTGCAAAGTCTCCCTATCATTTGGCACCTTCTGATTGGAGGGAGTTTCATGGACCAACCTCAAGGAACGCCAGACAAGGTTTCATTTGACCAAGCTCATCGCCTTGGGGAGCACCAGTGTTGTTTGTGAAAAAGAAGGATGGTTCTTTTAGGATGTGTATTGACTATAGAGAATTAAACAAGTTGACTGTTAAGAATCGTTATCCACTTCCTAGGATTGATGATCTATTCGACCAACTACAAGGGTTACTGTTTTTCTCAAATATAGATCTTAGGTCTGGATACCATTAGCTGAGAGTGCATGAGGATGACATTCTAAATACTGCGTTTAGAACTCGTTTAGACATTTCGATTTCAGTAATGCATTTGGTCAACTAACGCACACAGCGGTATCAAGGATTTATGAACAGAGTTGAGCCTTAATCTTGATAAGTTCTGATAGTGTTTATATATGATATCTTTAAATCTATCTATGACTCGGTATGACTTATCAACACTTTAAAGTTAGTCTTATTTGAACTGCCCGAGGAAGGAGAAACTGTATGCTAAGTTTTCTAAGTGTGAATTCTGGCTAAGAGAAGTGCAGTTTCTTGGGCATGTGATAAATGGTAATGGGATTCATGTAGACCCTAGTAAGATTGAAGCTGTTAAGAATTGGAAAGCCCCTAGAACTCCGTCTGAGGTTCGTTCGTTCTTAGGATTGGCTGGATATTACCGTAGGTTCATTGAGAACTTTTCTAAGATAGCTAAGTCTCTTACTATCTTGACTCAGAAGTGTAAGACTTTCGATTGGGGTGAGGAGCAGGAGAATGCATTTCAAACTTTGAAGGATAAGTTATGTAATGCACCTGTTCTAGCTCTCCCTGATGGACCAGAAGATTTTGTGGTATATTGTGATGCATCAGGCCTAGGATTAGGATGTGTGTTGATGCAAAGAGGTAAGGTGATAGCCTATGCGTCTAGGCAGTTGAAAATTCATGAAAAGAATTATACGACCCATGATTTGGAACTGGGAGCAGTTGTGTTTGCCCTTAAGATTTGGAGACATTATCTGTATGGGACAAAGAGTGTCATCTATACGGATCATAAGAGTCTTCAGCATATCTTTAGTCAGAAAGAGTTGAATATGCGACAGAAAAGACGACGTTGATTAGAGGTTGGTTTAGGTGATTATGAAACTGTGAGATTATCGCTACCATCCTGGTAAAATATGTGGCTGATGCCCTAATAGGAATGAAAGAAGTAAATCCTAAAAGAAGCTATGGATATGACCTATTCAGTCGAGTATCAGGAAATGATACAACGCTCAGAATTAGGTTGTGGATAGCGTCCTGCAGGAGTGCAGAAAGTTGGATGAGGATGATAGAATAGAGAAGTTGAAGGACTATGTCTATCCTGGATCGAATATGGGTGCCTTTGAAGGGTGATGTAAGAACCCTGATAATGGATGAAGCCCATAAGTCAAAATACTTTGTACACCCAGGAGCTGATAAGATGTATTACAATTTAAGAGATATGTATTGGTGGCCTGGAATGAAAAAGGACATAGCTGTGTATGTTAGTAAGTGTTGACTTGTTTGAAGGTTAAGGTTGAGCATCAAAGGCCATCTGGAGCTTAAATGAAGATATTTTCTTGACTACTATTCTGAAGACCAATACGCCGTATCCATCAAGGAAGATACGGCATATTCATGCCTGCACTCACCAAAGACCACAAAGGAAAGAAGATCAATACGCCGTATCCAGAAGAAGTCAATACGCCATATTGAAGATATAGTATGTGGATATTCTGGAAGATATCAAACGTGGTCCCTACTCCAAGAAACTCCAATATGCCGTATCCAATCCCTTAGATACGCCATATCGAACCGACTTCTAGACCCTATAAATACAAAACTTAAAAACAAGTTTTAAGTGTGCTAAATCATATTCTCGATACCTAAACCATAAAAGTCAATTTTCAGAGGAGAAAAAGAGCAGAAGAGGTCGAGCAACGTTATCAATTCCATAGGAGACATCGTGTAATTCCATATACTTTAGTAGTCGTTCAGTTTTTGGTATCATTCGTTAACTCAATTAGTTTACCTTGGCTAAATAATTGCTTTTGAATTTATTATGACATTTGAAGGCTAATACCTTCGGGTATTAGCCATTATTATGAAGATCTAAATGTTTGGTATTTGTTTATCTTGATTTCTTGATTCTTAACGTTGAATAAATGACTGTGGTTGTTGTGGGAGGGTGGGTTAATGCTTGTTTATGTTTATCAATTTATACTTGTTTACGCGCTTTTGTATGCGACCTATCATTCAACTGGATCTAGTGATACGAACCAAGTAATCTAGAGTCTGGGATAGCTCTCCATATAGTAATTTATACATCTAGAATCATAAGATCACAAATATTGTCCTTCTAAATCCTGTGATCCTATGATATCCTAAAGGCCTAACTAGTTTAATTGGATATTGCCGAATGGTTTATAGACCGTGTTGTATCTAGAAGGTGAACCTAGATAATTCAACAAATACGTTCTGATTCATTGGCTTTAGTTGACAAGTGGACTATAGTGTATAAATCACCATTAAATCGTTAAGTGGGATAACAAGTTGGATTGGGTTTGGAGTCTCATGAGCTAGGGTTTAAAACAAGATCACCATTGCTTTTAATCCCTAATCTAGATTATAATCAGCGAATAAGGATGCTTTATGCGGATGCTTTAATTGTGACAGAATTAATGTGTCTAGGTCTTAGGATGATGTAACGCATAAGTCTTAAGAATGATATACCACCTCGAGAGAAGAAATCATTGCACTTAATAAACAAACCAACTTTCTAATCGGATTAATAATGGTTAATACAGTTTTCTTATATTTGGTTCGACCGCTCTTTTATCTTTTGTTAATTTGCTTGCGTGGGTTAAAGTGCCTTGAATTGATATTAGTCACCAACCAAACCGTGCCAGTCTCTCAGGCTGAAAACCATATTTTTCCCGTTAGAATTAGGATTAAGACTGACATAGGTTTAGAATAGAATAGAATTAACATAGATTAGATAACCAAGATATTAATTAAATTTATAGATTTAACCTCGCTTCAAGTGTTCGACACCCTACTTACCACGAAACTACTACCGATCGGGTACACTGCCCGTTAAAGTGTTGTTTTTTGTTTAGTCGGCAAAATATAAATTTAAAACTTGAATCATAAAAATATATCAGACACGAAACGTAAAATTTCTGAACGGCATTTTTGTGGCTTAGCGGCATCAAGTTTTTGGCGCCGCTGCCGGGGAGTGAAAATTAATCTTGACTTTTATTTGATATTTTGGTTTTTAACTTTAGATTAGATCTAACCCTTAGGAGTAGTGTAGTTTGTATTCTTGTTTGTTTTCTGTGTTTGTGTGATACGGCGTATTCAGTTCACTGAATACGACATATTGGTTATTTAATAGTTCTTCTAGTAAGATTATTTCAGGATGGATGTTCCCAACATGACTATGGAAGAAAATATCAAGCTTGAAGAAGAAAAAGCTCATAGGCGTGGCCGGGTGTTTAACTGGGAAACTGCTACATATGGGAAGATCAAGATTGATAATGATCTTCATGACCTTAGATCTGTGGAAGTTGAATTCCCAGCTATAGTCATTGACGATGCCTTTGCACCTCAGGATGCACTTCCGTGCAAATCTCAAGTAAGTACTTCTGTCAACAATGAGATCGACTTTAGAATATCATTTGACGAATCAGACGATGATGATTACGCAATAATTTGTGACAAAAACTCGTTTTCTTATAAAATGATTTCTGTCAACAATTTGAAAACGGATTCAGAAAACGATAATGAAAAAGCCAATATACCTTCTTTCCGTCACCCAAGCCTACGATCAGTTATGTTGATGATTTAGACTTCTTTAAAGATTTTAAGAATGAATTTCCAGCCATTGTTTATAATGATGCTCAAATGTCTAAATCTGATTACTTAATTGAACAGACTTTAAGCCCCCAACATAACAATGAATTTGATTTAAAGGATGAAACATCATTATCCGAATATGAAAAAGTGGGAAAAAAATGTTTTGTACTTTAATGATCTATTCCTTTTCAACGTTATTCATTCTGATGATTTGAAATCAGACGAGGACAATGATAATAATGAAATCGATAGAATACAGTCTTTAGAGGGAAGTGAAATTACAAATGGGTCAAATTTGCTGTCTAAAACAAGTCACGATAAAATCAATAATACCTCCAGAACGGGAAGTTTTGTCATAAACTTAAATGTAAATATCGTGATTTGGAACTATTACGCAAACGGAATGCTATCCTATCTCATTATGAATTTATATGTGTCGTTTGGCGTTCTGTTCGACCCTAAGCGGTATTATAAGGAAGGTAATTGTGCGATAATGTTGCGGAGGCCAAGGTACGTTTTCTTTGCTTTATATTAGGAAAATTGGTCTCCAAGGACGGATACGGCGTATTAGGTAAAACCTATACGGCGTATCCACTATTTTTAACTTGCATTGACTAAGTCAACAAAATTCGCCAATACGGCGTATTATGTAAACTTTGATACGGCGTATTGAGTTTGGGTATAAAAACCCAATTGATACGCCGTATCAGTTTTTACCACAACTTTTCACTACCACACATAATTTTTTTATTAATATCTTTGGAGATCGTTTGTGATTCAATCAAGTATTCCATTTCACATTCCTTTCTATTCACATCATCTTGAAAACTGAAAAATTGAGATAAAAAAAATGAAACCATCGTATAGCATTATAATAATAATAATAAACAATAAATAAAAATCATAAATAAAAAATAAATAAATTAAAAACCTTTATAATTCTTTTTCGATTGGATTTTATGGTCGAATTTAATTCATTGGTTAGGGTTGGATTAGATGATATAGGCCTTAGGAAACTAAACTTGATTAAGAAGTTAGAATTCCTATTAAAAAAAATACCCCCCTCCTGATTTAGATATTAGTAGTTTTATGAGTTTTTGATTAGGTTAAAATGGGTAAACAGGGGTACCCCCTTTTCATTTTCATATTGCAGATCAATACGGCGTATCCACTCACATGGATACGGCGTATTGACCAAATTTTACCCAATTTTAAACCTCAATACTGCGTATTCATTAAAATGAATACGACGTATTGATGAGAATGGATCCTGAATTTTAAAACCCATACGCCGTATTGACTAAACTCCTCCTATAATAATGGCTATTTAAATATACAATAGATCCTTATCAAACGGGACGGCGTATTCCATTTATGAATTCCCCGTAATATCATCAACAAACTCTCACTCCTCAGAAGAACAAAAGGTAATATTTTCTTAATCTTTGTACTATCCCCATCCGTATAATTTTTTTTTTTTCGCAGATACGGCACCTCGTCCATCATGTTGAGCAGAGACACAGATTATTCCTTAGTTACGAGGGGATACAGTAACACTATGCTGAAATAGAGGATTTTGTTCGGCTAGGCTAAGGATATATCGGATGGAGGTACAACAAAAAAGTGGAGACAGGGTAGCAGGTAATTTTGATATTGGGGGGATTACCGAATTTGATGGCTGAGGGATTGAGTGCTAGGATGTTGATGGAGCACATGGATGCTCAAGGAGTGAGTTTGTTCACTAGCCAAGCTTGGAGGTGGCTATTTGATATTAGGGGGTCGTTGGTACACAAGCTTATTTTGGAGTTTTTTTGTACATTTAGGTTTGGTCAGACTATATTGAATTTGGACTAAACAACGGGCCTGGAGCTCTAAAACAGTTTCACAGTTGGGAAGAGCTAGGAGGCGCCAGAGCTGGAGGTAGTTTATTTTAGCCTTGGGATTACACACTGATGAGGAGATGCGGACTGTTGGATTTGGTACTTACTAGGCCGATAGTGCGAGACAGATCCCCGACAAGGGGGATCTGAGGGATTATTGGATAGGGAAACTTCGTCAGTTGGAGATTTCCATGGGCACAACTTACGCCCGTCTTAACACTCTTATTCCGATCGCTAATTCTAGATAGCTCTGTGGCCATCGTTTGATTGCTTGTAGTATTGATTGGGAGGAGGTCCAGCACGTAAAAAGGTGACCTGACTTATTTATATTACTTGAGGTGGGATGGACGTTGCCTCTGTCAACGTCCCTTAATTAATGGCTAGGTACAACTTGAAGGTTTTTTTTTACTGCTTGGGAGAAGAAAGCGAGAGAAAAGGCTAAATCTGGGTGGGTTGGTGGGCAGTTTGTAGCTCGATTGGCTGAGCATTTTGGACTCCTAACTGCGGAGATACTTAGAGGATTGATTGTTATTGCCCCTGAGCTCCCAATTATTGATATGGCTGAGTTGGTGAGATTACAGATCTGTAGGGAGATTGATGATACATGGGCTTGGGTAGCCCTAGGACCGGAAAGGCAGCCTGACGTTGCGGCTGGTGCCCCTGGAGTGGCTCAGGATGCTCTTGTTATTGATGAGGATGGCTAGGCTAATCCGGCACCCGTACAGGCCCCACCACCACCACCAGCTCCTGCCAGGACTATGCCACAGATAATGGACAGATTAGAGGAGGACGTGTACGAGATACGTGGGACGTTAGTTGAGCAGCGTAAGGTGATTAGTGTGATGGCTTGCGACATTTCCAGATTCTATACATGGACTACCACTAGCCTCGCACGGATGATAGAAAGGTCAGGTGTGTCATACACGAGCTATTCTCATACACCGAGAGAGTATCAGAGACACGCCAAGCAGAGGACTGGCGAGGCCAGCACCTCCGCAGCACAGCAGGACCAACAGCAGCCAGACCTATGATCCCTCCTATCCCTATCTTTTATTTATATCTATCTGTACATTTATTCATGTCATGATGTATCTAACTATTAGAAAGGTCCTTATATTTTTGCATATATATCATCGTATGACGTTTTGATTTGTTTGTGTATGATAGAATCAAGCCTGGCAGTAAGTTCAGCACCATAGTTCATGAATATATTACGGAACCAAGTAGGATACTTGCACCAAAATACAGAATGGAAAAGAGAGAGTGACTATTTCAAATGAAGAGATGCTGAAGAAAAGTCTAACTTAAAGACTTCGCTGTAAACAAAAGTGCTTCCCGGGAGACAACCCGGATTGTTATTTAATTTTATCGAGTCTGTCTTCCCAGACATCAATACGGCGTATCCGCTCCATACCATACGGCGTATTGATTGCCTAGACGTTATCAGTCTTTATTTTTTATTGCACTTTAAAAACATTATTGTCAGTTCTGGCAATATGGTGTATTCATTAACCTGATACGGCGTATCCACCAGACTGACTCGTATTTGGTTTGTTTAGTTTAGTTTAAATTAACCATAGATGCCAAGATAAGACTGCACATTTTTCCTATTTTACATAGGACCTCGTGAAAGAAATATCGATGAATATTGGTGGAGGATTTACAAATCTAGAGATCTTGAAGTGTTGGAATCTTGAAACTTCAAGACGGCTGTTCAACACACAATCTTGCTCATAAACATAAATTGGAGAATCTACCGAGCAAATATCAAGGGAGTTTCTCATTCTAATTCTCATATTTTTAATATTTTATCTATACAACGAGGACGTTGTATAATTCAAGTGGGGGATGGAATTAGAATGTATACTTGTCCTATTTTTCATAAAATGCTTAAATTACTTGATACGTAACCTGCACACAATAACCCTTACTAGATATTGTGAGAATTTAACCTTATCTGTTTCCAAATGTTTACCCAAATTCCACAAAATATTAGTGTGCCGGTGATGTTCTAGACTTTAGCACTATATCTATTCGAGATCATAATGATGAGTACTATAGATTTAGATGGAGTAACTTGTTTAAATTGGTAAATTTTTAGGATTA